>OY723385.1:68131243-68133743 GCA_963210295.1 Ophion ellenae
ACACAGAGACTAACGGACATGCAAAGGGACAGAGAGACCGATTGATTGATGATATTTATTATGCGCCAGTAAAACTTCCGGACAGATACAAAGTTACAGATGAAATATGATAAAAAGTATTAATAGGAATTAAATAAATAAGGATTCAATATGAATAAAAATAAACACAAGTTCAAAACATAGAGATGTGGCATGAAGCAAAAAAAAAACAAATAAAAAACTACGGTTTCGATATTAAAATTAAAATAAACGGAAAATGCAAACATAGAAGTGCGATAAAAAAATATAGAAATTACAGAGAAAAAAGTTTCGAAAAAGGAAAACAAAAATAAACAAAAGTTAGAGGATACAATATGAAAAATACATAAAGAGAAAATTAAAGAAATAAGGATTCGATGTTAAAACAGAAAAGAACGATGTAATATGCGAGAGAGAGAGAGAGAGAGAGAGAGAGAGAGAGAGGGGGAGAGAGAGAGAGAGGGAGGGAAGTTCACGGAATGACTAGTCGTTCTCCTACGTTATCGGATACATACACATACGTTTGCGCACACTTATATATACACACACACACATACATATTACACAAGCCTGCTTTTGTGCTCCATGCGCCTATCAATCCTTGATACGCGCACGACACGCTGAGGTAAAACGAGCAGTACTACAAAAAGGGGAAACATCGCGACGAAACGACGTATCGCGCATAAAGGAGAAGATTGTTGAATCCACGAGGGCTTGCTCGCACGTACGTAGTAAAAACGTTTGCTTTATTCGCCATTTCAATTGTTACGCTTTATCTTCCGATCCACTGTGTATATATATACATATATATATATATATATATATATATATATACATGGCCACTCCCTTCCGGTCCTACGCTCATTCGTAATTGTTCAACGAGTGGCCAAATGCATGTGCGGATCATCGAGATGCTGCGTGCGAAACCGTATTTCAATATTTGCCTCCATATTTACTTTGACAGCTACTCGACCCGTTTTTATTTGTTCAACTTTGGTGTCCCCTGATACGCCCATTATATGATGTTTCGTACAGGCGTACGCATATGTGATTGTGCGTGCGCCAATTGAAAGTGCCCAATCGTACGAACGATATATCCAGGAAGTATATTATATATATATATATATATATATATATATATATATATATATATATCCTGAGAAAACGTATTTGCGTTTAGTATTGGCACGATAGACGGGGCCTGTTGAGCGATAAATCCAAGTCGAAATTTATGTACACGTGTGGGATAAAATGGAGTGCAAACGGCGGGAGGGAGGAAGCGCGTTGTCGATACAAAAATTTACGAAGCTTTCCTGCTCTTTTTCCTTCCTCTCTCGCGCCGGTTTCCTCCAGTCGTATTTTTTTTGAATATATATATATATTTATACATATATATATATATTGTGTGTATATATATAAATATATTTGCCCCGCCGTTCCGAAAAGCAACAGCAGCTAATCCTTTATTCACATAAAGTAGTGTACATGTCTCTGTACATATACGTATTCGTATGTGAGAATGTATTTTATAGGTGGAGCAGAAAGAGAAGGAGAACGATCGGAAGTAATCTTTTGCCTTACTTTTTTCTCCCTCACTCCGTCTCTCTCTGTTGCTCAGTGCCCTTAGGGAATTTCGATCTTAGACCACGAAATAAACATATCTCTGTCCCCTTCTTTCTCTCTCTCTCTCTCTCTCTCTCTCTCTCTCTCTCTCTCTCTCCCTCTCCCTCTCTCTCTCTCTCTCTCTCTCTCTCTCTCTTGTGGATCTCTCCCTCTCTGCCTCGCTCTTCTCGACCAACCTCGGAATTCACCCGACTTCTACGCAGTGCGCAGCGAGCACATATACACAGGGTCGGGGAGCAAAAGCCCGAGACGAGTTATAAAAATCCCGTATACTGTTGAAGACTGCATCGTTGCAGAGCAACGGAAATTCTTTTTTTTATTTCCTTTACCTCCATTTTTATTGATATCCAGAATAGATTTTTATAGGGTTAGGTTGTAGGTCTCCAATGAGGATGTACAAAAAAATTTGTTGGGGCTTTAATCTGGTATAAGGAATATTGAAAGATAGAATAAAAATAATGTCGTTGCATTACAACGATGCAAACTCCTTTAGCAAAATCCTAGTCCTATGCAATATATACGTTTACATGTAACGGCTGCTCTAGCTGTTACTCGATGCACACACATGTGCATTTTCTCTGTTCTCGAAAGACTGCCAGCCATGGTTAACTTTACAGTCTCGACATTTCTCTCTCTCTCTCTTTCTCTCTCTCTCTCTCTCTCTCTCTCTCTCTCTCTCTCTCTCTCTCTCTCTCTCTCTTTCTCCCGGCGTTGCGACACTCTCAGATTACGTTCTCGCAATATTGTTCCCGTACCGTTCTCCAGTGCGTACTATAAGTAGATTACAAAACTAACCAACATAGAAAGAGGGAGAGAGAAAATGAAGGAGAGAGGAAGAGAGAGACCAAAAAATACGACC
>OY723385.1:68138743-68156380 GCA_963210295.1 Ophion ellenae
TTTAAAAAATTCACGAAAAAAGCCTTTTTTTGCGCTACAAGTGGGGGTAACGCCTTAAGTTATCCCCGCGCCCGCGCGCGCTATATATGTAGTTTAGCTCGGGCTCTCAAAGAGACGTGCACTTTATATACGCGACAACGACGACATACGGCCACGTACACGTTGCACCCTGTGGGGCCCCGAGGGCTCGTGATGCATTATCACGCATGTAAGAGATACGGTCACGCTGAGCTCGGTAATATACTCGGTTATATATATGCATATATATATATATATATATATATATATATATATATATATGCATATGTATAGAAATTCCCTGCGATATAACACGTGCTTGACTCGAAATTGCGAGAAAAGAACGTCAGGCCAGAGACGACCGTCCGGCTATCTTTTTTTTTTCTTCCGCGAGCTCGAATAACTGCTTTGATGTGAGTCACAGTGGCGGGGGAAGAAGAAGGCGACGCGTCAATGAAAAATATCCAGTGGAGTGTCGATTATCCGAATCAATTGGAACCGGGCGCCTGTCGGATAATCGAAAATTCGGATGACCGAACAGCAATATTCCGTGGGCGAAAAAAAAACATTGATTCTTTCATATTATAATATATATATATTTCAAATTTTTTTGGAAAAACTTTTTTGAAGGGTCTCCGGAAACCAGGTCCCACCGGCTGAATGTCTCAAATTTTTGGATGATTTTTTTGTTTGTTAATATTTTTGAAATGTTGCTCTTTTATGTGCTTCACATTTTGAATAAAATAATTTTGGGGGTCTCCGGAAACCAGGTCCCACCGGCTGAATTTCCCAAATTTTTGGATGATTTTTTAAAAAATATTGTTGAAATGTTGCTCTTTTATGTGCTTAACATTTTGAATAAAATAATTCATGTATTATTTTTTTCTTTTAGGGTAATACGAGCGCGCAATCTTGATTTCTATAGATTTTGTTCAAATTCTAACCAGACATTGTTCATATCATTATGCATGTTTGAGAGAAATTTCAGAACAGTCGACTATTTAGATCGGGAGATGATGGGTTTTAAAATTGCCACTTTCAACACTGCATTGAAATTTAGACAGAATTATTTTTCGTAATAAATATTTGTCCCCTATATTAAAAAGACATATGGCAACACCGCATCGTTCCATGTATCCAATGACGTGAGTTTTCGCGGCATATTTAAAATAATACTGCAACACAAATTTTTATTTGGACGTAATATTTAATCGAACTAAGTTTTTAATTAGTTATGAATGAACCAACACTTTTATTTGTTAATGAAGATAACACAAACAATATAAAATATTCATATTTATAATGCAAATACTTTTTTTATGACAACATTTTTAACTTTAGGAACACGATAATTATTTTTTTCTCGAAATATTGATTAAGGCGTTACCCCCACTTGCAGCGCAAAAAAGGCCTTTTTTCATGAATTTTTTAAAAGAAAACTACAAAACTTTTTTAATCGATCAATATACCATCTTAAAGAACACATCTTGAAGAACTTTCAGTAATTTTTTTATTGAAAAATATTACATTGTTTAGTGGCAAATGGCCGTCAATGAAATAATGTTTTTATATACACGGTTTGCGGTGACCAACATTGCGGCGAAGTGGATCATCTGAAAAAAAAAATGCGGATGGATTTAGTCAAATATAAGTATAAACTAGTCTTTAATCGAAGGATTTGAAAAAATATTCATTTTTCACAAAATGGCGGACAGTCAAAGTTAATGGTTCGATTTTAACGAAAAAACGGCCGTTTTTTGGCTATAAAACGGCCATTTCTTTTCGAAAAAAAAATCGAACGATTAAAGACTACATTTTTATGTATTAAATAAGCCTGCAAAATTTCAAGAAGATCGGTTCATTAGTGTTCGAGTAATCTTGGTCACCGACCTCAGAAATGCCATTTTGAGAAAAACGCGTTTCAAGTTTCTCTTTCAACCCTCTTTCAACGCGGATTCTTCTCTTTCAACGCTCATATCTCAGTCAATTTTGTTCGGATCGACTTGAATTTTTCAGGACATATTCTCAGATACTTATACTTCAAAAAAATGCAATAAAAAAAATCGATTTTTTCAGAATCGCAAGTGGGGGTAACCCCTTAACACTGTTCTGCGGTGTTGCCATATGTCTTCTTGTTATAGGGGACAAATATTTTCACGGAAAATTATTCTGTCTAAATTGCAATGAAGACCCTGCAGTGTTAAAAGTTGCAATTCTAAAACCCATTATCTCCCAATCTAAATAGTCGACTGTTCTGAAATTTCACTTAAACATGCATAATGATATGAACAATGTCTGGTCGAAATTTGAACAAAATCTATAGAATCCAAGAGTGCGCGCTCGTGCTACCTTAAATAGAGAAAATGTGCCTTTTTTTTACTTCGAAACCCACGTCACCCCTTAAAAGAGTCGTTGCTTTCCAACAATGCAAACTTCAATCTCATTTCCCTCTCTCTCTCTCGTTCGTTCTTAATTAATATTTTTCAATATAGAAAACCCAAACTTGACGAGACTATGGGTAAATTGTGTGTAAAAGCTCCAAAGCGTAATCCCAATACTGTCATCGGAAAAGATATTGAAAATCGACTGGTTTTTTGGGCCTCAAGCTCGCGCCGAGTTAATGAACATTGAACATCGAGTGTGCGCTTGTTTTGTGGTACAAAGCAAATGGGATGAATCGTCGAGTGCTCACGAACCGTAGAGGCTCCGAACAATTTATCAGGACTGGACCCTTCTCTCTATATTATTTTCCATTTTTGTGGAAAATTTGCCACGATATGATATGGGATTGGTTCGCTAGCTCTTTTCGAAATGACCCTTCGATCTTCCATTGTGTCCGTGCGAGTGCCATGAATGAGGAAAACAATTTTGACAACCACGTAATTACAAAGGAACCGGAGAGGGGGGTGAGAGAGAGGGGGGAGAGAGAGGGAGAGAGAGAGAGAGAGTGTCCTGATGGTCGACTAGTCACGGTTTTCAACCCGCAGAGACTGCACAAAACGATACATTTCGGTGGTCCAATATGCCCGGAATATATCCCGCGGGCTATTGTGCGGTCAACGGTATCTCGTTATGTTGAAAATTGTGTGTTCCCGAACCCGAACACGAGATGCAGTTATTCAGTCGACGTGTACACATTTTGTCGGTCAGCGAGTTATTATCCAACCTGACGTGTCAGTGGAGCTTTTTTTTTATTAATTTTTCTTCATTTTTTCCTCCCCATGCGGTAGGAAGCTTTGTTTTCGTGGTTTTTTCGTGTGTTTTAAGGGGTCTTCTCACTTGAGACGCTAAAAATATTTTCATGATTTTTTTCGATAGGTTTTATATTATAGATATTGATATAAAAGTTGTTACATTTAAGACGGGATATGCATTTACAACGATCAAAAAATCGATCAATTTTTTTCTTTAAACGATAGAACTATATATGTAGAATGATTAAAGTCGATTTTTGGTGATAAACTTTTTTTCTACAGCTTGCCATTTCCATAATTTTGAAAATTTCAAAAAAGTATCCGGTTATACGAAAGTTTTATTATTATACTAAAAGTTCATTTTTTAATTGTCCACTTCAGATGACCCCGTTGCCAGAACGTCCTACACCAATTCGCCATGCGTCAACAGCAGCACTTTGTTTGAAAAACAATAACGTCATTGTTTATCAATATTTTTCAATGAAAAAAAAACCCAAGCTTGGCCACACTATTTATCAATTGCGTAAAAATTCCCGACCTTCTAATCCAAATAGTGTCATCGGGAAAAAATATCGAAAATCGACCTCTTTTTTCTCAGGCTTGGGCACACTCGTTCACTGCATTTAAATATGTTCAACAATTATGAATTGGACCAGAAGCATAGACCTCCAAACATATCACAAAGGAATATATTCTCTCGCTTCACTATACTAAAATAAAGCTTTCCAATTCAGAAGCTTGCACATTCCTCATTGATTTCACTTCGCTTTCAAAGCTAACCACACAACTTCATTTTGCTCTACACGAAGCTTCCTCTGTACGAGGAAGCCAAAATTGGCAGTCGTGCTCATGCTACTGACCCACTGCTGATTCAAATTCCGATTCACTCACAGAGGTAAAGCTTTGTCTAAAAAAAGCAACTTGCTCGTAGAGTCGGACGAGCAAGGCAGCTCTGGACGCGAAATAAAATGGATGATAAAGCAAGGTGCAGGTTTTTTACCTTCGTTTGCGGAATCGGGAGACGTTTATACGCGTACAGCTTTGTAGTCGTAAATGTCCACGTATTCCCGCAAATCGCAACCGCAAAGCTTCCACGGGCTTAGGTAAAGAGAAAAAGGACGAAAAATATGATCATACTGAGTTTATTATATCGGAGTCGCATGACGGAGGATCCGAGGTCCCCGTTGTTATATCGCGAGGCGATTTATATATATGGGGCATTCCACGCCATTTTACCTAGCGCGTGACCCCGACCACTTTTGATATTTCCGATTTTTTTTTGTAAAATTGTACCCCGTGAAAAGAATGTCCACGCCAATTTTTCGATTTTTATCTCTTCTCTTTTAGGAGTTACAATTTTCCAAAAGATGTCGATTTCGGAAGTTTTGGAAACGTTTAAACGCTGATAACTCATAAAGTAATTAAGATATCGACAAGTGCCACTATATATTTTTTTTATTGTGAAGCATATATTTATTAAAAAATATGAAAAAATGATCAATTATGAATGCCAACGATTTTTTTCGCTTCTAAAGTGAAAACTTTTTTTTTAAGATGATCGCCTTCTTTTATTCTTTTCTAAAAATTCTCTAAAATAAAGTGACCTACTCTATGAATTTTAAGACTAGTCTCATCGTGGGCCCATTTTTTTTTTTCGAATTAATCATATTTTTTTAGAAGATTTTTATCATGATTTTGTGATTTCCAATTCGGCTTCAATCTCCACTTAATATTGGGATTTCCAATTTGATTGGAATTGTGGTTTTGTGATCTCCAATTAATATTAGAGATTTCTATGATAAACATCATCTAAAAAAATATGATTAAATCGAAAAAAAAAGAAGGTTAATATGGGCCCACGATGAAACTAGTCTTAAAAACCATAGAGTGGGTCACTCTATTTTAGAGAATTTTTAAAAAAGAATAAAAAATGGCGATCATCTTTAAAAAAATAATTTTTACTTCAGAAGCAAAAAACCTTGATATTGATAATTGATAATTTTTTCATATTTTTTAACGAAAGCATGCTTCGAAATAAAAAAACTTATATAGTGACATTTGTCGATACGTCAATGAGTTCAAGAGTCATCAGCGTTTAAACGTTTCCAAAAACTCCGAAATCGACATTTTTTGGAAAATCATAACTCCTAAAAGAGAAGAGATAAAAATCGAAAAATCGGTGTGGATATTCCTTTCATGGGGTACAATTTTGCAAAAAAAATCAGGAAAATAAAAAATGGTCGGGGTCACGGACTGGGTGGAATAGCCTGGAATGTCCCATATATGGATGACGGACACGAATCGCGCATACAGAGACGTATCCGGAATACGCGATCTTTCGCATTTTTCCCCGTGCAAGTTTTATATCGTCGAGCAGGTTTATTACGCGATGAGGCTCGGTCCGGTTTGCCCGGCATATGCGATGGCCGAGATACCCATAACGTCCGAGTCAGACGCTATAAAGGTTACGGCGTACACCACCCCGACGATCGCTCGGGCGGCGCGTGAACCCCTTTTCATTCCGCTTTCATATCCAACCCCCTTGGCGACCATGCTATTTAAGCTCGCACGTATACGCGACTAACGTCGCCGGCAATTCGGTTGTATACCCCTGTATTCCGACGAATAAGTCCGGTGTATCGGCTGTTTCGTTTAAAATCAACCGGTCAAGTAGAAAGACACCAATGGTAGGCTGGATGGATCGGTAATCGTTTTTTCGATCGAATACACTTTGTAAGAGCGCAGCGAATAATGGGGATGGACTTGCTTAAGGCTGTTGCTTAAACATATTGGGGTCAATAGATATTGAGGTTGGAGCGGTCCAGTTGAGTCAATTGAAGGTTTATGAATTTTTTTTTTTCAATGAACTTCAAAAAAATGCATACGAGGTATAGATTCAAATCTATACCTGCGGTATTCCGGGCCGTATCTTAAAACTTGCCTGATCAGTGATCCGGCTGCCGGAACAACATTTCTAGTCGGGTCTGTCTTATAGATGTTAATTTTTCATAAAATATATAATTAAAGACCAAAATTGTGCATGTTTATATTTTTATTGCGCGAATAAAAATATTTTTTGTACTACCAACTTGAAAAAGTATAACTTTATCGATGATTATTATGAAAAAAGTACGTCAGTGAATGTTTTATACAACGCAGAATGAAATTTGGAGTTATTTATAATGATGTCTATTTATATTGATGTGACGAGATTATTTATTATTACCATTGATTAATATTAAGTGTTGCCGAAATACTGCAGCTTCGCGGACATTGAAGTTGACAGTAATGCTTTTGATTCGCCAGCTAGGATTCGTAGTGTTTTATCAGTGGGTAAAAAATATAATTGTGCACGTGGTCTTTTTCAAATTATCCTTCGAAAAAAAGAAAATGCTTTATTAAGGGGAGGGCACGGGCTTGCACTTTTGAAAAATCGATTATTTTTGTCTTTTCTTATAGCATAACATTTCAAGAATATAATCCCAAAACATTTCAAGAATATAATCCCAAAATTTCAAGTCAATCAGAGCAAAACTCTCGAAGTTATTGACTCGAAGCTCCGACAGCTAAAACTTCAAAGGCGTTTTTCTCGAAACCACTTTTTCGAAGTCCGTGTTCACTGCCATTTGAAAACTACATGACCGATTTATTTCCACCCCCAAAATGGCGGAATTATTCGTGAAAAATAGCACTTTTCACTTTACATGACCACCAAAAATTTAGAAATGAAAAAAAAAAAATTATGAAAGTCCGTTGGGGGGAGGATTTGATGATTGACTAAATTTTAATGGTACTTGATTTCAGATAATTTCTAGCTGAGATACAGTGAACACCGCGAATCGTGTTTTTCCAAAGACGTTGTTGGAAAAGCTCTGTCACCGGATTTTTTGTGGATATTTTCGCGTACAAATTTCACGGAATGTTCTTGAAATGACACTTAACAATGTACAAAAGATTTCAATAAATTTACTCTATCCATATAAATGAAAAAAAAATCGCAAAAAAGTATTTTTTTTCACGCTGAAACCCCTACCCTCTTCCCTTAAATCTTTTATAGACGACTTTACCGATAATCATTGTTCAACTATTTTTCAAGATACTTATTCAGAGGTCGACAATATTGATTTGCAAAAAAAGATTCTAAACAATAATAGAAAATCGGTAAACGAGAATACGAAGAGTAACTTTAGTTGCATTCCAACGATGCAACCTTCAACACTCCAAAATGGGACTAAAATACGACAAAATAACGAGCCATTGCTTTTCAGATATTCCCAAAAGCAGCGGGCGTTACATTTCCGAATTCTGGGGCCGCGTTGAAATTCGGAACTTCGAATGATCATAAAGTTCACAACTTCGAGAGAATACTACCCCGAAAGATCAAAACTCGGGAAGAATTTTACACGAAAGACCAAAACTCCAGAAAATCTGAACACCGCCAAATAATTCGGCTATGGAAATTTAAAAGTTTCAAAATTTTCAATAAATCCACAAATTATTGAGAGAATTTTTTTTTAATTAAGAAGTAACTTTACGTCAATTTTGAAATTTGTCTAGACAATGTCATACGTCCTACATAATTTATAGTCAACTGTGTAGACTTACGCTGGCATGATCTTGACGAACCTTGTGGTTTCGGATAATTAAAATTAGGAATTTTAAACCGTCGACGCATTCAAAGTTCGGAATTTCAACCCGGCCCCCATGTCAAGATCATGATAGCAAAAGTCTACATAGTTGACTGTAAATGATGTAGAACGTATAACATTGTCTAGACAAATTTGAAAATTGACGTAAAATCACATCTTCACAAACAAAAAAATCTTGAAATAATTCGTCGATTTGTTGAACATTTTGAAACCTTTAAGGAGCTATACCAGTGTGACACTTTAAAAAAATCAATTCTTTGCCTTTTTCGACAGTTTATACTTTCAACAATATCCTGTAAAATTTCAAGGCCGTATCTCTATCATTTTATCTTGCAAAAATCGATCGTTAAATCTTTAAACGCGTTTTTCTCGAAATGAAATTTTTCGAATTTGCTGACATTGTAACCCAAAGAGCAATTATCCGATTGACTTGAAATTTGAACCGAGTACTCTTGAATATATTTACTCTACTATGACGTACGGTATTTTTGATTGGATGACAATTAACGATTTGGCATTGAAAAAAACGACCATTTCATAGGCAAGAAAACAGACTTTTTTTTATAACTACGCCATTTTGTTAGATTTTGATATTTTTCGAAAATCCTACGTCATTGTACAGGAAATACCTTCCAGTTTAAGGGGTTACCCCCACTTGCGATTTTGAAAAAATCGATTTTTTTATTGCATTTTTTTGAAGTATAAGTATATGAGAATATGTCCTGAAAATTTTAAGTCGATCCGAACAAAATTGACTGAGATATGAGCGTTGAAAGAGCAGAATCCGCGTTGAAAGAGAAACTTTGAACGCGTTTTTCTCAAAATGGCATTTCTGAAGTCGGTGACCAAGATTACTCGAACACTAATGAACCGATCTTCTTGAAATTTTGCAGGCTTATTTAATACATAAAAATGTAGTCTTTAATCGTTCGATTTTTTTTTCGAAAAAAAATGGCCGTTTTATAGCCAAAAAACGGCCGGTTTTTTTTCATTAAAATCGAACCATTAACTTTGACTGTCCGCCATATTGTGAAAAATGAATATTTTTTAAAATCCTTCGATTAAAGACTAGTTTATACTTATATTTGACTAAATCCATCCGCATTTTTTTTTCAGATGATCCACTTCGCCGCAATGTTGGTCACCGCAAACCGTGTATATAAAAACATTATTTCATTGACGGCCATTTGCCACTAAACAATGTAATATTTTTCAATAAAAAAATTACTGAAAGTTCTTCAAGATGTGTTCTTTAAGATGGTATATTGATCGATTAAAAAAGTTTTGTAGTTTTCTTTAAAAAAATTCATGAAAAAGGCCTTTTTGCGCTACAAGTGGGGGTAACGCCTTAACGACATTTTTTCCTTTTTCGGTTTCAGCTACTCAATCGGCCGGAATCATGTCAGCGGTGGAGGACCTTTTTTTTGCGCCTCCGAAGGCAGCGCATAAGTCGCTTGGATCTCAATATTTTTCTATGAAAAAATTATGTAATATAGGACAAATATAGCCAAATATATTCTTAATTTTCCGAAATATTTAATTGAGTACTTTTCTTCCAAAAAATTCCCGAAAATCACCCAAATTTTCAGCGTTCACACCGGAATAGCCCCTTAAGCCGTCGGAGCATTCAAAGTTCGGAATTTCAACCGAGCCCCAACGGTGGCTTTGCCCAAAAAAAATAGCGTACGCCAGCATTTCCACAGCGAACATCCCGTGTGAAGGTGGGTAAAAAAGGAAGAGCATACACGTCGAGGCGTGAAGGCGAAGCGAAAACGCCGGGGACTGCATAACGACTGATGATTCCCAGTTACGACGGAGACGCGTCGCGTTAATATCGCCAGGTCTTGCGTGCTCTTGCACACATCAGCAACATCGCAGACCCTTTATCCCCCCCACCCCCCTTGCCCCATCGTAAAAAGCAGTAGCAGGAGGTAGGTCCTCTGGATCCTGGCCGTTCCACACGCTCAAGGAATCCGGAGCACGTAATACCCCGTGGCTCTCAGTCTTTCCTCCGACGTATCATTTTCTCCACACTCGTGGGAATGCCTCCGCCTATTGGTGGCTGTCCGACAGGCATGGGCAAAAAGTAATTAAATCAATAACTAACAATTAATACCGTAATTGATAATTGAATTACTTTTTAACAGATTACTGAAGTAATTAGTTACCACGAATACCAAGTGCAATTAATTACCGTGTAATTCAATTGAAATCTAATCTGAAACAAATCAATCGATTGCACATTAATTGAAATTAAGTAATTGTGCGTGTTACGAAAATCCGAGTTCCAGTTCTTGCAATTCACGAGCGCGAGTGGACCTTACATGTGGTAATTTATGTCATATATTATGCCATAAATAATAACGTAATTAGATTACAAAGTATTTGAATACATTCTAATCGGATTTCTTTGTAATTAAGGGAGACTTTGTCCTTGAAATCGGCGGGAGATGTTAGCGGCTCAACATGAGCAGCTAGAAGAAGAGGAGGGATGCCTCTATGGACCAGGCATTGCCGATTAGCGGTAATTATAAACACATTTGTGTAAACACATTACAAAACTTTAAACGCGTTTTTCTCGAAAACACGTTTTTAAAAATGGCTGACATTCTCCTCACCGCTGTAATTAACATATCGATCTGAAATTTGGAGAGCATACTCAGAAAATATGTCTTCACGGAATGACGGATCGTTTTTTCGATAGATACATTTTTGCATTTATTATTTATCTTTTTATGCGAAAAAAAACGTGAAAATTCGATTTTTTTTTAAATTGCCGCCATTTTCCGAAATTTGTACTAAACGAAAAACCCATCCGTCATTCCATGACCAAAGGGTCACAGATTGATAATATGCTTTGAATTTGTGTTTCAGATCAACAAAGAGGGGGCAGTGATGTCAGCCGTTTACCTCCCGCGATTTGAGGATCTGTTTTCGCGGAGCTGCAACGGCCGCGATTTTGGTTTTTTTTTTCAAATTTTTTTTTAACGTTGTGTATATCATGAATAAAAGCAAGAAAAAAACCGCACTCAAAAAGCTTTACTCGTTTCCTTTAAAAAAAATAAAATGTAAACACCTGAAATATGGCACTCCAAGAACAAAGTCTCCGTTAAGTACATTATAACAGATTACATAATATGTACCGAGTAATTTAATTGCAATGTTATGGAATGCAATTCAATGATATTACTCTGTAATTGAATTACTTTGTAACCGGATTAATAATCAAACTACAATGTAATTCAGTTATGGCCATCACTGCTGTCCGATGCTGGAACCCGTAGGTGGCAAATGCGATTTGAGGAGTTTCGGGACAATTGACGACATGTTACGATGTTGTAGTTTGCATCGTTGGAACGATACGAGAGTTAATTTTTACAAGCTTTTATTTAAGGGAAGATATACACGTAGATGGTCGAAAAAATCGATTTTTTTGCATTTCCTTGAAATTTGAGGTCTCCATAATATCTGGTGAAAACGGCAAGTTAATATTTCGATAAATAAGCCAGTTACAGCAGAGAAAGTGAAACGTGTTTTGCAGCGCGGAGCTGACAGGCTTTTCAAATCGGTACCCAAAATTTCTCGAAAACCATTGAACCGATTGCCTTGAGGCTTTTTGTAGTTATTCTATACACCATTATCTAGTACTTGTCAGGATTTTTTTTCCGTTACTTAGTTTTTGTTTTATAGGCAAAATAATGACTAATTTTTGGCCCAAAAATCACTATTTATGTTCAAACGTCCGCCATTTTGTGATAAATCGATATTTTCATAATCGGCTATGACAAGCACTAGATTATTGTATCTAATTTAATAATCTTTTTGGTTTTTTTTTTCAGATGATTTATGAAGAAACACCAGTGGGTACCATATACGCAGATTTTTTTACGACGCTCCAAGGATCATACAATATCTTTGTATATTTTTGATATTTTTAAATAAGGAAAATTAAACATCTTTTCGAATGTATATACTTTTAGATAAATAAAATCCCAATCCGAAATTTCAAATAGTTTTCCTTGAAAAAATTCACATAAATGACCTTTTTTCCGGCTCGTAGGTGTATATCTCCCGTTAACTCGCTCGTTCGTATGCCTTTCCGGTTCAAAATTTGTAATCCATTTTTCAAGCACTTGCTGGCATCCGATTGAGCTGAAATTTGGCAAACCTATGTAACTTTGGTGACAATGCAATAATGGGGTCCCTGGAGACATAAAATGAGCAATATGCAAATAATATGTAACATGTGAATAGCCAAAGTGAATGAAATTTAATATTAAACAATTGGATGCGCACCAGTGAAGGTATTAAGGCGGATAAATAAACAAATTATAATGCTCAAAAGTACAAAATAAAAAAATGAACGTAAAACATCTTTTTTAAAACAAGCTTTTATTAATAAACTGTTGAACTAAGAAGTATTAAATTGTTATTCAATTTAAATAATAATTTTATTATTATTTAATGAAATATTTAAATTTTGCAGAGTTTGCAAGTTTTATTAAGTATGTACTGCCTGCGCGTTTGACCAGTGACCAAGGATGGGGTTCTTCTGTACCTTTACTATTGAACTTCATATACTAATATGAACTAAATATTATTTCTTTTTACTTTCCAGTTCAATAGTTTATTAACGAAAGCTTGTGTTTCAAATGATTTTTCTTGTTTTGCTCATAATTTTTCTGCCCATTTTTGTCACGTAAATCACCGAAACAAAAAAGATTAATTATAATAAAAGTGAAGAATGGAAAAAAATAATGAAGAACCTTCGTTGCATTGGAATGATGCAAACTTCAACATCATCCTAAAACAGCAAACTGTACTGGAGAAATCATAGTCAGATCATCCAACGTCAAAGTCAAATATCAGCATCAACCAAACCAACCAGACAGAGAAAGAGAGAGGGGGAGAGAGAGAGAGAGAGAGAGAGAGAGAGAGAGAGAGAGAGAGAGAGACAGCGTCAAGAGGCTCGGCAGAATCTCCGGAAGCCGACAAGTATCATCTTGATGGGTTATTGAGAACGCTCGATATATATCCGGTGCTTGAGGGCGCGTACTTCAGAGAGAACCGGATGAAGAGCACGGAGAAGGGTCATACGAGTTCGTCATAGCTCCATGTCAGGACCGCATGTACATACGTACACATACATGCATTTATATACACACGTACACATACATGCATTTATATACACACGTACACAAAACAATGCCATTTGCACAGAGCTATCTGGTGTAGAGAGGCTTATTCTGCGGTACACATAAACGTACGGCCACACTCGAAACGGGGGTTGTTTCTTGCAGCAATTTGCCGACGTAAATTTACGAGCCAGCATTCGAGACAAAGAGAGGGGGGAGAGGGGGGAGGGGAGAGAGAGAGAGAGAGAGAGAGAGAGAGAGAGAGAGGCAGGGTTTACTTTCCTCGTTTCTATAATTGCAAACTCGGTGATTGCTTTTCGTAGGAACGCATGGACAGCTATATGGATACGGAGGGTCTTTCTCAATCGCTGGGGAGAAGAAAACTTGCGGATTCTTGAAACATCGGTTTCATATATATAATGCATTCTTTGTGAGGGGTCTGCGTGGAAACTACTGTGGGTATTGGCTAAAGGGAAAAAGCAAAGGCGAACCACCCCTTGCGTTTGTATTTTTTTTCCATACAGCTAGCTGTACCCTCGGCTTTACCCGGGTTGAAATTCTATCAAAGGCAAATGTTCGCTCCCTATTTCACGTTTTTTTTTGTCATTTTCGGAGGGATTGTGGAAAATTTTACCTGACAAGAAACATCACTTTAGTGTCCGCCTTCGACTTTGTTAAAACGCGTATATGTTGCATTGAAAACTATTATGTACGTGTGATTTTTATCGGCGGAAAATCGATTTTAAGGGGGAAACCACCCCCGAAGGCGTGTTACGCCTTAAATAAATTTTTTTTCCAATACTTGTATGGTGGATTTTTCATCGCTTTGCATGAGAAGAATTTTGGTTTTTGTGTTATTCAGATAGGTGGACTGCTTGTGGGTGAAACAGCAACATCACCCCTCGACATGCCTTTCTTAGAGGGGTAGTTTACCCCCTTAAAACTATTTTTCCGTCGATAAAAAAATACGGGTTTAATTGTTTTCAATGCGTTATCACATATATGAGCTTTAGCAAAATGGAAGGCGGACATTCGGACTACCTTAGAGCGCAGGATTCTCACCCACCAAAATCGTTACAATTCGTATGTCAAAAACTGTTTTTCCGATTCACTTCAAATTCGAACAGCGCATGGAATATAACAATTTCTACCGTGTGACCCGACGATTTTTTTAACGTCCGTTCTTTTGTCAATAAAAAACTATCAACGTCGTTTTTTTAAATCGAAAATCGTATTTTTTCTACAGCTTGCAGTTTTCGTAATTTTGAAAATTTAAAAAAGATATCCCGTCATACGAGCGTTTTATTATTATACGAAAAATATAAAAATACATTTCTTTATTTTTCATTTCGGGTCACCCGAGTTGTCCGAGCCACCACACAGATTGGCCATGCAGCAACGACGGCACTTCGTTTAAACAATTTTAACGTAATTGATTATCAACATATTTAAATTAATAAAAAACTCAAACTCAGCAAGACTATGTATGAATTATATGTAAAATCCCGACCACCTGATACCGATACTCCTATCAGAAAAAAAATTTGTAAATCGACCTGTCTTTTGGGTTTTCGTTTTTGCATTACCAAACCAACAATTGTCAATGAAAGAAATCTGGAAAAATTCATAGTCAATTTTTAGGCAGTACTTTTCAAGGGAAAGTAGAATTTTTTTCTTTCTTAGTTTTAATATATATTTTTTCATTAAATATTAAGCAACCTGCGAAGACAATGATTTTGGGCAGGACGAAAATGACTCAGGTTCACGGATTGATGGTTAAATAATAATAACGCCATTGCGTATCAATCTTTTTCAATAAAAAAAACGCATACTTGGCAAAAATATGTATTATCTGCGTGTAAAATTCTAACGTTATCATCCCAATACCCGCATCGGAAAAAAAAATTGAATATCGACCTGTTTCTGAGCTCCAAGCTTACGCAGACCCGTTAATACGAACAATCTGTAAAGAAAGTTTGTGAAAGTAAAAAAAATTACCGACGAAGCACCCCTTACAGTTTTATTATGTGTATATATATATACGAGTGCACGTGTCTGACGTTCCACAGCTTTATATTCGGGGCATATCGAGCAGGCATCGCGCAGCCCATAAGCTTTTATGAGCCCATTAGCGATAAGCCAACGCGGGCACGACACGAGAGTAGAAAAGCGCCAAGCGCGATCGAGTTTCGTTACGAGCTTTCTTCGATTAGTCACATCTTATTGTCTCGTTCGAGTTCGATGCGGAGCGATTCGTTTTCGGATCTCTTAGTGACTCTTGCGCGAGGCCGGCTGAGAAAGCAATATGAAGGGTGTATACGGCCGCCCAAAATGGGGTGACCGTACGCGGGGGATGATTTCCAGTTTTGCCATACTACACTCGTATGGATTCGCGCATGGGGCGGCACTTCGGGCCGGTCGTTATTGAGGTGATTTTTTAATTTCTCCACCCACACTTCTCGCTTTTACACGTGGAGGTGAGGGTAGAAAACCCACCCGAAAAAATTACAGAAAAAGCTGTGAAAATATTTTAACGGGCTTCATCCATCTGCGTGGGTAAAAAAATTGAATTTTCTAAAAATAGTTTTGTTCGATAGCGTCACCTTTTACCTGAAAATTTTAGATGAAAATTGCTTCAAACTTCAAACGCGTTTTTCTCGAAAAACTATTTTCAAAGTCGGTGGACATGATATCTCAACAACCGCTTGATCGATTGTTTCCAAACTTACAGGATATACGATGAGAAACACTCAAAGGTCATTGACGATCCCATTTTCTAAAAATCGATCTTTATTTTTTCACAGCTACGTAAAAATGACGACTTTTTCTTATATTTCGTATGCTCGAGTATCAATTCATCGTCACGATAAAAAAAGAAACTATTTTGAAAATCAACGATCGTCAACGACTCGTATTTATTGTTAACTTGAATCACCTGCTTGGTTTTTAGATTTCGGATGAACGTTTTAACCTGGAGAGTGTCCACCGCCAAACGTCGCGAAAAAAATGTCATCATCTGCCGGCGGCCATGTTATTGCTGTTTTTCTGTATTTTATTTTTAAAGCCTCTTCATATATGTACCTTTGTATTGAAAAAAAATGCGTTTCTTTTTCACCAGCCCTTACCCAGAAAAGAAATTCGGAATTTGGCAATTTTTTCGAGCTTCCAGGTAGATGTTGCCCCTTTTAAAAACGGCAATTACACACGCCGTTTGTTTTCGTCACCTTCGATCGTATCTTGGGCCTGAGAGCCAAGAAATTCAGCCATCGCCTGGACCATGTGCTTTTTTCTCCGCTTCGCTCTCGAGAGAACGGACCGAGCGAGAGCCGTAAGAATAATTGCGAAAAAGATGGGAGATTAGGCGAGGGGAAAATGGGAACCGCGTTGTCGTCACAGCGGAGGGATACTTTTCCTTCCTTTCCGCATGTATCCCTTGTTTCCTGATTCGACTTTGAAAAATCGCTTTCCACATCGCGCGTGCAACGGGGAAACGAGACCTTCGGGGATCTCGGGACACCCTCGTCTCTTTTGGTCCATGCGCAGCGAGGCTCTATCACCTCCTTTCCACCGAAATATCGATGAGCCCTTGTTTCCTGATTCGACTTTGAAAAATCGCTTTCCACATCGCGCGTGCAACGGGGAAACGAGACCTTCGGGGATCTCGGGACACCCTCGTCTCTTTTGTCCGTGCGCAGCGAGGCTCTATGACCCTCTTTCCACCGAAATATCGATGAGAATGGGGAGAACAAAGAGAGAGAGAGGAAGAGAGAGAGAGAGAGAGAGAGAGAGAGAGAGAGAGAGAGAGAGAGAGAGGGGGGGAGAGAGAGAGAGAGAGAGAGAGAGAGAGAGAGAGAGAGAGAGAGAGAGAGAGAGAGAGAGAGACTGAAAAAGCTCTCTTCCCTCATATTTATAAACGACCCTAACAAGATTTATATCTTCCACCTAATGCGCATAACACAAATAAGCATATGCGTTGGGGAGCAAAGAGCAAACACAGCCACTTTCAAAAAATGTGTGGCTCACGCAAAAATTCGGATCCTCGTACACACACTCACAAGTGAAATATATGTATATACAGAGTGGTACACAACTATCGGGGTTCCTTTGGTGAGCATACAGGGTGGCTTATTGCGAGGAAAACGCTTTTTTTTGTCTTGCGACAAAGATTGGCCGGCACATTCGCGATCAAGGTCCGACATGGAGTTTATAATGGCACAGTAGTTGCTCCCGCGCGATTTTTTTCCTCCTTGTGCATTAAATGATAAGTGGAAATCATTTCATCGTTATGTATTTCCAGAGCAAGTATGAGTGATCATTAAAAAAAATTAGAACATAGAATTCACTTGCTATCACTTGCTCACTGTGCCGTTCCTTTATATTTGGACTTTAAACGCGAATATCTCGGCCAATTTTCGTCGCACGATATTTAAAGGGCTGGACCTGGCTCGTGGCAGGACAGAAGAGAAAATTCCGTAAATTTTTATTTTTGGAAAACGTATGCAGGGTTTCAATTTTGTTTTTCTTTCATTAACGATTATGGTTTTAGGTATCTTGTATGATATTTTTATTGAAAAATATTTGTAATGTGGGAGATACAATGGTTTGTGCAGACCGCTGTTTGCAAACATGTCCTTCGCGGTG
>OY723385.1:68156580-68214080 GCA_963210295.1 Ophion ellenae
CAACACATTCTGTTTGAGAAATTCGAATGAAAACATCTCAAACGACGTGAATCGAGAAATAGCATATATATGTGGTAAAATCTGGCAACTCGGCAACAAATTTCTCCACGGGCAGCTTAATTTCAACCTGAGCTAAACCCATGTACAGACACTACAATTTCGTAACATTGCCAAGTTACATTTGAATTTGTTAACTCGCATCCACCTTCATTTTTCCCACACCCGTTGTGTAGAACAAAGACTAACATTGATTGGAACGCACGCGCAGTTCTAACTCGTACACGGACAATATTTACGTCTATACAGGAAGGAAGAGCGATAAAACGAGAAAATAATTGGAAACGAAAAATGTGGTGTGAGACAAGTTTTCGGTACTTTATTTCGTCTGTTTCAATGCGTTTCAATCCCCACCCAAATCTCATTATGCGGGTCTATTTGGACGCAATATAAATGAACGAAAGTTCGTTGAACCTGAACTGCACTAGTGAACTGCAGTCTAATGTAAAAGAGAGAAGGAGAGAGGAGAGAGGAGAGAGGAGAGAGGAGAGAGAGAGAGAGAGAGAGAGAGAGAGAGAGAGAGAGAGAGAGAGAGAGAGAGAGAGAGAGAGAGAGAGAGAGAGAGAGAGAGAGAGAGAGAGAGAGATGGACGCATGAAATAATTGTCATTCGACTATGCATATATATATAGGTCCAGGGCGGTGATTCCGGCTCTGCTTTGACCCGAATTTCTTGTTTTCTCGTATATTTGTATAACCGCAATGTAATTTGGCAGTTTCATCGACCGGTTTCAGCCACGCGCACACACTCTTTTCTCTCTCTCTCTCTCTCTCTTCGTCTCGCTCGCTCTCTTTGCTAGCATTGCCATTTTTTTGCGCTCCCGCGCAGTCTTTCTCTCGTTGAATGGATCGAGTACACACATAGCGAAGCCGCGTTGCACGAACGCGGTGTATGCGGTGCATGCAAACCGCGCCCCTCTCCCGCAACGCTTTACTGCCGTACATATAGGGAACTTTCTGATGCACCCGAAACCCCCTTTCTGTCCCGGTTAGCCGTGTCCCAATCAATTATGCGGACGGTCGTTCGTTAGTTTCGACCAATCCAATTTCGGTGAAAATGTAAAAATTGTCGCGAAACGAGAGAACTCGCACGGCCCCATGTATATAACGCGAATATGTACACGTGAAAAAAAAAAAAAAAAAAAACGAAAAAAAAAACCGAAAGGGTGAAAAAAACGGACAGGGCAACCGCGAAATGGACGATTTTCCAAGCAACGATGGATCTGCTCTCTCACATCGGTGCCGAATAAATGCCTACCCGGCACGCGTGCCCATATGTATGTGTCAATTTCAAACATTTGATTCTCGTTTTCCTTTTGCCGGCGATGGAAAAAAAAAGTGACGATAAATCCAAAATGTGTTAACGATGTTAGGCGAGTTATTCAGTGACGGACACTTCTCATGGACACTCGTTAGAGATGAGGATGTGGCGCAATGTGTAACGAGAACGCGGGTTGACGAGGAACGAAAATTTGTAGGTACTGCTCGAGGGGGTTGAAGCTCGATTTTTATTTCCTCACTTTTATCAACCCTAGAAGTCATGTATCATTTTTTTATACCTTCCGACTCGTGATCCACCCACCCCTCGCGTTCCTCGCAGGCACATCGCCCCATTGAGCAGTGAAGAGACACATCGGTACATGCATCCCTTCGTTTTTTCAATGAGGAGGAGAATGGGGGAAGGCAAATTCGATTTCATTTAAATCGACTCAGTGAAAAGCCCGTTTGAACGCCAACACAGACCGAAAATCGTATTTGTCAAACAAAAAATTCAATTTTTTCCCCGTAATTAACAGACCCTCAAATATCGCACAGCATTTTAAAGAAGATGCATTGAGCTTACTGGAAAAAACTAGTTGAACTACGTTCCGTTCAAAAAGTATATTTATTTTGGGATATGAAAATGAGGAAAATACGGAAATCGATGGAAACGCAGCAGAAACATTTTTTCGTAGGCGGTTCTCGTATATTTTCACTTTGTTTATTGAGAAATTAGTATATAATTAATATTCATGATGAAAATAAGAACACGAACAATATAAAGAAATCGTACATGCAGCTCTTTCTACTGTATAGCAGATATAATATAATATAATATTATAGTTCTATAAGTATATAATAGTATATTATATACTTATAGAACTATATTATAAATAAATATAGTATAAAGTATCTATAGTATATAAAGACTAGCATATAAGAGCAACTGTATGAACATGTGAGTGGGCTATAAAATAATGCAAAGCGTTGTATCATGAGGAATAGAGAATAAAATAATATAATATAATAATATAATATAAGAGTAGAATATAATAAAAACGATATAGCCTTAGGTGATATATGCGACTATTTGCGGTTAAATGACGTCATAATACGTAAAATATATTGATTTCGGAAAAAAAATAATAGTAACATTCACTTACCGCCACAAAACAACAACGGCAATTTTAGTCTGGGATACATAACAACCCCAGCACTCTTGAAAATCGTTTTGGTCGACAACCAGTGAGCAACGGATATCACTGCATGCCTTCACAGGCAGACAGTGAAACTCAATTGTGATGACAATCCCCAGTCGATAATGTTGATTTATAGCTTGGGAGCGTACTTGGAAAGTCCACTGGGGAGGGTTTCTACCCCGTACATGAGTTCTGGGGTTAGTACCAGGTGGGTGCTCACTATTGTAGAGACAAAGACAAGATAGTGATTGGTTATCAAATCGACGAACTGGTTTAGCCAAAGGATTGCCTATCGCAACAAACGAGCTTGGCCCATCTTTCGGCCAACAATCGGATTCCACGCAGGAAGAATTCGGTTTCTTTATAGACAATGCAGTCATCTAGCCTTTTTTTGACTCCGCACGAGCTGAACCGTAAGCGCTCACTGCATCGACCGGACCAAAAGGTGGTGGACCAAGGAGGCAGCGATGTCTTGGGAACCTGGCAGATGGGGTAGGATTTCCCAGTTTACTCATTCCAAGTACTTCTTAACCGGTTGAGCAACATCTGACCTGGCGTTGTCGTGCTGCAAACTCAACTTGTCATGGCAATTCTTCCATTCCGGCGTCTTCTAGTGCAGAGCTCGCTTGAAAAGCATCAGTTGGAGTCGATGACGATCCCCAGTGACGCTATCCGACGGTTTCGGCAGCTCGTAAGGACCTTCACTGTCTCTAGCTCAAGATATTTGATACCAAAGTTGAAAACTCGTTCTTTTCATTACGAGCCCGAGTCGAAATTTGCAGCCTATTTTAAAGGGTTTGATCCTATGTCAGCCTCACTTGAGTCTGTTTACTGCTAGAAGTCCTACTATGGGCCGCCACATGCTCTTCCTTTGCTGCTTACCTCCTGCATATGCCCTTATACTCCTACCTAACCTAGCTGAAGTCGTTGCAGCTCCTCTTTTGATTGCCTTTGAATCTATCGCGCATTTGGCTGTTTCGACGAAACGACGGTGGGGATGGTCGCATTCGAAAGAGCGGGTCTGATAGTTTTCAGTAACCGTCATGCGTTGGACTACGTAGGACCGCGCTTTCGCCGTAGATGCCTACTTTTCCAATGGCCTTTCCATTATAACCACCCAGCGAACCTTTCGCATTCGCTTCAAACTTGCCCCTGCAGCTCCAGCAACTCTCCAAAGTGGAAGAAATGGATCTTGGACAAACAGTTACAATATTTTGCATAGGAATTGACCTCACGTATGCATGTATACGCGGATCCCTATAGCAGGCACGCATGCATACCTGTAGGTCATTTTATATTGAATACGAAGCTACTTTACTGCCTTCATCTCCTACCACTGTGAGGATTTGGTAGGACAAAATAGGCTGAACATTTCGACTCGGGAGCAAACCTGTCGATGTATTTTCACGAAAAGAATACCAGACAGTGCAGGACCATCATCCAGACGAGGTAAAAAAACCTCATTATTGACCCTCTTGTTTCCGAAATGCAATCACAAAAGGGATTGAATTAGGAGCAAGCTGAGCGGCGCAAATTTGTATGACCGTCACCCAGGACTATACTTCACCCCATACGGGTGTCTCGACGCCCACGACTCTTTCCCGTGCAGCAGCGATTCGAGTATAGAGTCGATCAAAAGTTCAACACTCAACCGTCCCCATACTTCACCGTGTCTCCCAACGAGGAAGACACTTCTCGTAATTCTAGCCCGAGCACTAACGAATCGATTTTTCCATCGAAGAGCAGCGATTCGATCAGACGTCAGGACGCCTCGTGATCCAAAATTGATTTCCAGGCTCCACCCAGTCTCATTGCTATATCAGTGGATCGAGTCGATTCCGTAAATGGTACGCTCACTTTTCCCATCCAACTGCAGTGGGAGAAATCGGCTTGGCGCGTCAACGAGGCAGCTCCGAATCAACTGCGGGTAATGTCGCCCGATGCGTCTCTTCCGGCGTCGATTGCCTCTCTTCGTATGATAGAAATTTGCCCGGAAGCCCCCGCGTCAATCGTACCTAGGATTCCTACACCGGCAGCTGCACATCTATGTCCCCATCAGCAGTTTGGACTCCAAGGGGCGCGATTTGCGTCGTGCTTCACCCCGAAACCCTGGCTGTTGCGCCCTTCGTCGTTGGATCCATTGGCGTTACAGCTCGAAACGCCAAGGAAACTGGTTCCCGAGTAAAAGAACTTGGGAATAAGGAAGAAGAAGAAGAAAAAACCCTTAATACGAAGTTTATACGGAATATCTGTAGGGCTGTATGCAGGGCGCTTTCTTCTTCTGCTTTCCCGCTGACGCGATTCAATTTCAAAAGCACCCCTCTCGTGTAGGCATTAACTCCGCAACGAAATTCCCACTGCATACAGTTGACGAGGAAGCGGTAGTTGCGAAATTCCAAACGGAGCTCCGGAGTGCAGTCGAACTCTCGAAGATCTTCGGGACTGTCCGTGGCTCTTTAACCAGCGGTAATCTCCGCTATTTACCAATCTCACCTATACAGATCGCAAGAGATCTCGCTGATGGCTAATCGATCCTGGAAAATCCGGAATTTCCGCGTCAGAAGGGTCGGCAGAGTTCTGGCTTGACGTGATGACAGTTTCCCAGAGGAGAGCTAACGAGAGGGAGAGAGAGAAAGAGAGAGCGATAGAATCGGGAAAGCGATGATCGTGGCGGATCCAATTTCTATAATCCGACGTGAGGCCCCCGCGCTGGATGCCGGTACGACGTCGAATATACGACCTCCCGGGCGGTTGCAGCGAGCAAAACTCGAGAGATCTTCCAGTTATATAGGTTGGGGTGGAGAACTGACGTGTATGCCTGGAGATCTTGCGGCGAAAGCGAGGGTGAGAGTGCGAAAACTAGGAGAAGTGCGACAGTGGCAGTAGCAGCAGCACAGTAACAGCCAGAGAGAAAATCCAACCCCCGGAAGTTGGCTTCTCTCTCTCTCTCTCTCTGTATTTCTCTGCCTCGTTTTCAACCCTCTCTTATACCGCGGCTATGTGCTGGTACCACCAGCCAACTGGGAAATCAATAATTCCGTTTCTTGGAAGTGTATAGCACCAACGAGGCAAGAAGGAGGATGTTGAACGAGAGAGGAAGAGAGATGGTACGGAGGGAACCACATCCGGCCAGGCGTGCGTGTTTGGGGATGATCGTAGCCGCAAAAGGGGTAACTCTCGTCTTGTTCCACACTCGTAAGGTGTATATAGGTACGGATTGTTGCTACATGCCGGACACGCCTATTCTATTCTTGGTGAAACACGAAAGAGGGACGCGGAGAGAGAGGAAGAGCGGTGGGTCAATTATGAAGACATGTTGGCTGAATCGTTATGGAAGTTCGCAGGTGAAGCTGACCCGTTGTATAATGGTACCAAGACCTTCCGACAAGTGGAAAGCTACTGTTCTTTGGTGTCCAAAAATGACAGTTCGAGTTGTGGTGTAAAGTGGGATAGAGTTTTCCCAATCGGACGGGGATCTGGCAGATTGCGGGTCACACAGCACCATTGATGAACTTGGGTGAGCTGCTCTGTCAAATTTTCGAAAAGTAGACATTTTATTATTTTTTACCAATATTTTGGTGACGTTGATAAAACTCTGCTATATTCCGTTTCGAACAGCTGTAAATTATGGAGGAATTGTAGTCTAAGTTAATAATGAATGGTATGTACAGTACAAACCAGTGGGGTTGTTGGGTAACCCTATCGTAAGATTTAAGAATAATGTTATGGGTAATTAAAGTGGACTTGATTTTGCTGATGGTTCACGAAGTTTTTGCCGAAGTTAACGAGCAGTTCTTAAATTTTGGCGGACTCGACAGGTTTGTGGACACGTTATCAACCTGTTTCGTTGTAAGTACGATTTAGGATGAGGTTGGAACAATTGGAGCTTTCGAATATTTGTATAACGTGAGTCCACAATTTATTTATATTGAGTTGTATAAGAAAAATCAAATAGAAATAGAAGTTCTTGGGGAGGGGGGGGGGCGATCAAGACAAGTCTACCCAACAGCACCTGCTTGTCTCACTCGTGGCATCGTTAAAATGTAACGGAAATTATTTTTTAATCTTTTATTTCCGCAGTCTCTTTATTACCTAAAATCTTACCCTGCAAATTTGGGCTGTAGATGTCTGATGATGATTCTGAAAAACGCTTGAGGGTTTTTGCCGCCTAAAAGTTTGCCAAAAAAAGTTTGGGCTACTGAACTTTCGTTACGTTCCAACGACGCAAACTTCAATATCACAAACTCTTCGTATAGAGATGAAGGGGCTTGATGGGGTGCACGAATTCCTTCGTTTGCTACCGAAGAAGAAGAGTCATTGACACTTCGTCAATGGAAAGCCCACTTGGAGGCCGCAGAAAGGTAAGCAAGTAAGACTATCTATCCCCTATATGCGTTTCGCTCTCATATTCGCTCGTATTCGATCGACAATTATTGCCATCCATACAGGCTACCATTGGTGTTTTTACTTTTATCAGCCAGACTTATTGTACCACATTCGAGTGCGCATTACGCGGCAAAAATTAAATGGTATCAAAGTTTGCATGGCTGGAATGCAACGAAAATTCTTCTTCATTTTTATTACTATCTAAACTCTTCTTTGGCAGGTTTAGGATATGGAACCCTATTAAAGATCTTCAAAAATCTTTCAATGATTTTTCCAACCTAAATGTGCAATCAGAGAATTAGGCGATACGAAATCAAACGACGTTGCTTTACATCGATGCAAACTTCGATACCATAAAATTGATACACGAACCAATAAACTTAACCCTTCGTGTTGAAAATTGAAAATGTTGCAAAAGCCACCAAAAAGGGATATCTAGCCAATTCTACCCTAACATCCAGCAAGATGGTCCTGTAGTTTACGTCATTGGACTGCAACGAAAGTTCTTCCGTATTTTTCATTTCTTTGCTCCTTATTTCTTGATATCCTGGTAAAAGGACGACGATGCAATCCTGGGAAAAAATGAGTGATCCTTGGAGTCCAAATTCGCAACGAAAATTTGACCAATTCGATCAAATGCATTTCCATTGCATCGCTGCCAACTTCAGCATCGTCCAGCAGGACGAAACGGTCGTGCGTGCGTCAGGTTGAAAAAGCGGAAATAACAAATAAAGTCTCGGCAAGTGAATCGAGTGAAAACTTGGTTAAAACGTCGATAAAATTGATGCTCCTAAAACTCGAGGTTTTCCCACAAACGCCTCCCGCTTCGTGCATTTCCGCCCCTTCCACCTTCGCGCCTTTCAGAATCTTCCTGCGCTTCCTGTTTCTCGCTCTGTACAGACACCGGGACTCCATACACGTATACATCGAGGGCTGCTGCCGAACAAAAAGATGGAACCCGCGTCAGCGTTTCGAGCTACATCGCCGCGTTGGCTCTGGCCTGTCGCGTAAGCTCTCGATACACGTTTCCGCACACTTTCCCCTTCGTGTACAACAATTCAACTGGGACTGCATCGTTCAACCTGTTTACCCCTCGCCGGGCTCAAGCAAGGTTCGATGCTTTGTACCCCGGAGTTTCGATGTACCCACCACTTGAGAGGGAACGAGCTAGTCCTTGTATCGCCCAGACCATGATGAAAACGTAACTACAGTACGGTGGGAGAATAAATGTGTACTCGCCAGGTAGGACGAGGAAGAAAATTTTGGCTTGGAAAAAAAGAGTCCTAGCTTGTGGCAGGGAAATATTTTTTTCTCCCGTGTTATTTGGTACATCTGCTTGTACAGGGAGGCTCGAAAATTAAGAGACTATACCAGTGTGACACTTTTAAAAAATCGTTTTTTTTTGTTGCCGTTTTCGACAGTTTACACTTTCAAGAATATCATTATCATTTATATCATTTTATCTTGCAAAAATCGATAGTTAAAGCTTAAAACGCCTTTTTCTCGAAATGAGATTTTTCAAATTTGCTGACATTGTAACTCAAAGAGCAATTATCCGATTGACTTGAAATTTGAACTGAGTACTTTTGAATATATTTACTCTACAATGACGTAGGATATTTTTGATTGGATGAAAATTGACGCTTTGACATTGAAAAAAATGACCATTTTATTGGCAAGAAAACAGACTTTTTTCATAATTACGCCATTTTGTTGGATTTTGATATTTTTCGAAAACCCTACGTCATTGTACAGGAAATACCTTCCAGTTTAACGACATTTTTTCTTTTTCGGTTTCAGTTACTCCATCGGCCGGAATCATGTCGGCAGCGGAGGAACTTTTTTTTTGCGCCTCCGAAGGCAGCACATAAGTCGCTTGGATCTCAATATTTTTCTATGACAAAATTATGTAATATAAGTGAAATATAGCCAAATATATTCGTAATTTTCCGAAACATTTAATTGAGTACTTTTTCTCCGAAAAAATTCCCGAAAATCACCCGAATGTTCAGCGTTCACACTGGTATACCCCTTAACGTCTAAAAGAAGAAATCTAGATGCCTTGTATCAATAGTTATCCGAATCACCCTCATGTTCCACGATCTTTTCAGTTTTCCGAAAGAAAACCTTGATTTTTTTTTGCCGAGTGGTCTTGTGGCCGAGGTTTTGATTTTGTTCTCTTTTGAGTTTGTACTTTACTTTTAGAAGCTTTCAACAGCAATTGCGAGTCGTTTTGACGAGTATAAGTATTAGGTGTACAAATAAGTTCTCGACCTGAGAACATCAACGGATGTGTTGAATATATCAACGAAAAAATTTACCCTCCAGGTCTAGTATCATATGCCAACCTAGGAGACTATTTTTTTGGACCAACAGCTCAACATAACCTCAAAATATACACTACCGATTTTTTATGCCATTGCGCCGATCGTTGACATAAATGAATTCAATAAATGGCATTTTGAAGAGGAGGAATACGTCTTCGTTCCGTTTTTTTTTTCAATTTTTACTATTCTTTTTACGACTAGTATCTTTTTTCAAAAACGACATTTTTTTTCCTTTTTTGTTCCTTTTCGGGTGGACCCCGTATACAGACAACTTTTTTTTGTTTGCCTTTCTATGGCCGGAATCATAAAGGGGGAAGCTCAAGCTTCAATTTATGAAGCTTGAGCTTCCCCCCCCCCAAATCGTACGATTTTTTTTCTGAAGACATTTTGATTGAAAAAAAGGGACAATTTGAAAAATAACGTGTAACGCGAAAACGACAAGGATTCAAGGAAAACCTCAAGATAGTAAAAAGTTAAATCGGCTTTCGTTGAGTTGGCGAGAATTTTTTCAGATTTTATCTTTCGAAATTATGTTCTAACCTATTTTCGGTTAGAAATCATATGATTTAATTACCGTAACTCGAGAAGTAAGGGGTTTGTGGTTAAATTTCAAGAGAGGAAAAAAATGTTTTTTTCTATTTTCAACGCAATAGAATCGGTTGAAGTCAATCGAGTCACGTGACAAGAAAACTAACGGAACTTAACGGCGAAAAAAATCTTAAATAATTCTATTGCGTTTTCAAAGATCGACAAAGTTAATCTGCAAAAAAGCGATTCCAAATAATAGCAAAAATCGGAAAATGGGAATACAAGAAAGAACTTTCGTTGCATTTCAACAATTCAAACTTCAACACCATTGGGGGTGATCCGGATAGGCAGAGGTCCGAGGCATCTCGATTTTCCGTTTGGATTAAAATTTTCGAACCAACCTGCATATAGCAAATAGATTATGTCGAAGGTTGCATCGTTGGAACGCAACGAGAATTCATATTATGCAATCATCAACGCGTTATCATTTCAACTTCTCGGCAGTTTTAGGCTACCACAACCACTCAAACTTGTGCTAATTTTCACAACCTCAATCAGCGAAGAATTTTTTTTTTCGCGATAACGAAAACGAACAAAAAGTCATTTTCGTTGCGTTCCAAGTACGCTAACGTCACGGGCATGTAAATAGTGGAGAAGAAAGCTCATTGGACAAGACAAAGTTTGATCCCAGCCAAGCTTTGACAGCTTGCAGGGTCGTTCCATATTTTCTTCTTTCTCTCCTCTCTACGGATTACTCCTCGCTCCCTTCTCCCAACGTTTTAACGATGCTGTTTTCTCAATCCTTTTTTTTTTCACCGTGATCTTCATATCACGCGAAGCGGATTTTATCCGCGTACTTTTTTTTTCGCCGTTACGTTTCACCCCGGGTGACGGGGACATTTTTTTTGCCTATTTCACCGGTTTTCTCGTTTCTTTGACGTCCGTATCCATATATGTTTATGTATATATAGGTATATAGAGATAGGCGCGGACCGTACCGTGTTCTGGTAAGTCTCGTGCACTTTCTGGTTCTCATTCAGCGTGGCTGCATATACGGAGGGTGGTCTTTTCATGCCTTGAACTCTCGTGATCGCGGAGCCACCGCGGCATTGTCCTTGCTCGGAAGAGCGACGACCACGAGCTGAAAAACACTAAAAGGGACCTGAAGTGAGTCTCGTGTTTCTCGTATTGTCGGGGGTATAATAAGGTAGAGAGCAAGATTTCTAAGTGAGGAAGAGAGAGAGAGACAGAGAGAGAGAGAGAGAGAGAGAGAGAGAGAGACTCGTGCATATCTCTGGGTGTTTCGCGCTTACCGTGTCCGGTATGAGCGTCGCACGATGCACATCCGCAATAATTCCCAGACGGAGAGACGAGAGAAAGAAAGTATGAGGGGAAAAAAAAGAAAACGTTTCTCGCCTTCGTGCTTGTTATCAAGATACTCAGATGAGTATAAAGAATGACTCCAAAGAATGGCTGAAGCCGCGATGGGGTGGTGCACGCCGCCAACTTCTAGTATATATAAATAAGCCCTCGGAACGGGTTGGACTTCCGGCTGGTCGTCTTGCGAAAGTTTTACGATGACTCGGGTTTGTGCATATATATGTGTATATATATATATATATATATATATATATATATATATATATATATATATATATATATATATATATATATATATATATATATACATATATATATATATGTATGTATGTATGTATGTATGTGTATATATATATATATATATATATATATATATATATATATATATATATATATATATATATATATATATATATATTAAAGATGGCCCCGTCGACGACACGGGCTAGCGAGACGGAAGGAAAGACGAAAAAAGTAGCAATACCTCCGCGAGACTTTTCCGTTGGTATGTTTAATTCTTTTTCAGAATCCGGAAAGTAGGTTGAGGGCGGCGGGGGGGAGAGAGAGAGAGAGAGAGAGAGAGAGAGAGAGACAGAGAGAGAGAGAGAGAGAGAGAGAGAGAGAGATTGATAATATTTATTATGGCCTAGTAAAACTCTCGAGCAAATATAAAGGTTCAGATGAATTGTGAAAAAAGTAATAAGAGGCAGCTAAAGAAAGGAAAATTTGATTAAAAAAATGAACGGAAATTGGACAAATAAGGTATATGAAACAATAACAAACAGAAATAAAAGGACTAAGGATTCCATAAGAAATAGAAATAAACAGGAGTTGAAGAAATGAAGATTCGATATAAAACAAAAATAAACTGGATTTCAATAAATGACGTTTCGATATAAAACCAAAATAAACAAAAATTGAAGAAATGAGAAATAAATATAATACTAAATTAGCAGAAACTAAAGAAATAAGGTTTGGATGTAAAATTAAATAAACAGAAAAAAATAAAGATTCGATATAAAACAAAAATGAACACGATGTTGAAGTTTGCATCGTTGGAAAGTAATGACAGTTAATTTTTCTTTAAAACCTGGTAAAACTCTCGAGCAACTATGAAATTTCGGATGAATTGTGAAAAAGATAATAAAAGATAGCTGAAGAAATAAGAATTTGATATAAAACAAAAAATGAACAGAAATTGGACAAATTAGGTTTCGGTATAAAACAGAAATAAACAGGAGTTGAAGAAATGAAGATTCGATATAAAACAAAAATTAACCGGAATTAAAGAAATAAGGTTCCAATATAAAATTAAAATAAGCTCAAAAAAATAAGGATTCGATATAGAACAAAAATAAAAACGATGTTGAAGTTTGCATCGTTGGAATGTAATGAAAGTTAATTTTTCTTCTATTCCTCGCGTTTCCTTCGCCGATTTCGAGTGCGAAAAACGCTCAAGCGGCTTTTTTCTCATCCTCATAAGGAATCCGCGATCTTGATCTACAAAAAAATTATAGATTGCGATAAAAATGAAGAGATGAAAAAAATAGAAAGGAACTTTCGTTGCATCCCAGCGATGCAAAGTTCAACGCGATGAGTGAACAGAAATTAAAGAAATAATGATTCGATATAAAACAAACAAAAATTAAACAAATAAGGATTCGATATAGATACAAAAATAAAAAATATATGATGGGAGAGGATAAAAAATAAAATATAAAAAACGATGTAAAACAGGAAATTCGAATACAATCCTAAGAGAGAAAGTGAGAGCCTATACCCTAGTCAAGACTTTTCGGCAAATAAAGGTACAATAGTCAATATAAATCGTACGTAACTAAAGTAACAAAAGAATACGAAGTGAAGAAATAATAAAAATATCAAGTTGGAAAACAATACAGCCACACAATAGACAATATAAATCATAAATAATTGAAGTAACCAAATGATAGACGAATAATAATAAGTAAAATCATAACAACGAATAATAACAACAACTTTCACCATAAAGTTATGGTGAGTGAGACTCTCTCAGAGAAATATGTTGTGAGGTTGCGACACTCGCGGTGAACGGTGGAAAGGTTTTTTCGCGCGAGTTTCGAATCCACGCAGCTGTCAACGGTAACGGCCTCGTGACGATAAATAAATACAGTCATTTCTACGGAAGACAAAGGTATAAATTCCGGATTCCGAGAAGAGTCAGTCGCGTCACCTGATATCGTTGCGTCGGGTTTCCTCGTAACAACCGCAACGAGAGTATGTACGTTCGTCGGAATTCGGTTCGCGTATGAGTCATCGTGTAAATCCATCCGCGATGCCTGTCACCGCGATGCTTGGCTGCTCTCTCTCTCTTCTCTCTCTCCCTCACTCTTTCAGGTCAAATTGGATTTAATTTATTACTTCACTGCTAGGTTAATTTTACTCTTGGTGAAGTTAGCTCTAGCTCATTGTTTTACTATAAGGTTAGCTTTACTTTTAGCCCAATTCAGGTTTAAGTTATTGGTTTATTATTGGGTTAATTATACTTTTCGGTTACTTCAGCTTAAAGTGACTCTTTTACTATAATGTTAGGTTTAATTTTTTGGTTTATTATTTGGTTAATTTTACTTGCAGGTTACGTTAGATTGATTTTATTATTTTACTATAATGTTAGTTCTACTTTTACGTTGAGTTACGTTTAATTTATTGTTTTATCACAAGGTTAGTTTTACTTTTAGGTTAAGTTAAGTTGAATTTATTGTTTTGCTATAAGGTTAATTCTACTTTTGAGTTAAGTTAGGTTTAATTTATCGTTTTACGATGAGGTTAGTTATACTTTTGGGTCAAGTTCGGCTTACTATGTTGATTTATAATTAGTTTAAGTTTACTTTTAGGTTACGTTAGGTTCAATTTATTGTTTTCCGGTAAAACTGCTTTTCTCTTTTGGTTAAGTATTGGTATTGATTCATTGGTTTATTATTGGGTTAAGTATTGGTATTTATTGGTTTATTATTTTAGTTTATTATTTAGTTTATTATTAAGTATTAGTATTTATTGGTTTATTATTTTGGTTAAGTATTGGTATTGATTTATTGGTTTATTATTGGGTTGATTGCCCTTTTAGATCGCGGTAGGTTCAATTTGCTGTTTTACTATCAGATTAGTTCTACTTTTAGGCTGAGTTAGGCTTAATTTATTGGTTTATTATTAGGTCAATCTTACTTTTAGGTTAAGCTTGGTTCAATTTATTATTTTACTGTTATGTTAGTTTTACTTTTAGGCCGACTTAGGTATAATTTATTTGTTTACAATGAGGTTAGTTTTACTTTTGGGGTCAGTTAGATTTAATTTTTTGTTTCGCTATTATTATTATTATTTTATTATATTTCTAGCATTATTGTTATTGGTATTAGTATTATTTAGTATTGGTTTAGCATTTAGTATAGTATTAGTATTAGTTTAGTAATTAGTATTTAGTATAGTATTAGTGTTAATTCAGTTTAGTATTAGTATAGTTCAGTGATTAGTATTTTTATTATGTAATTTGTGGGCATGATAGTTCGCAGTTACTCGCGATTAAGCTTACGGGCATTACCAGTTAGCTTAAATTTATTGTTTCACTATTGTTAATATTTTATTATATTCCTAGCATTATTGTTATTAGTATTGGTATTTTTTAGTATTAGTATTAGTATTAGTAATTAGTATAGTATTAGGATTAGTTCAGTAATTCGCATTGTTATTATTATGTAATTTATGGACATGATAGTTCGCAGTCACTTACGATTAAGTTCACGGGCATTACAGTTATGTTTAGCACTCTAGTGTCTATGCCCTTTGTATTCTGATGGGCATGGTACTCTTAGGGAGCAGTTGTTCCAGAATACAAAATAAATAACATTCTCTCTCTCTCTCTCCCTCTCTCGCTCTTAGGAGATTGCGATCTAAGAGCACGAAATAAACATGCCCCCCCCCCCCCCCCCCACTGCCATTCTCTCCGACGAATTCCCGCGTCGCCGCGAGGCAGAAGAACCGAGCGGTCACCCATACGCGCGTCGATGATTTTCAACCGCATCCGCGAGTGAGTTCGTCAACGGCGATCGGACCCAAGGACGGTACGACCCGCGGGATCGAGAGGAAAGGCGGGACGAACCGGTATCGAGCTCACACGGGTCTTCCGCAGCATCGTGCGCGCCCGGTTCGTTGACTCTTCTTACGAACGCCACTTGGTCATCCGTCGCACGATCATTGCGCATTATACCGCAATGTACGCCCCGGAGACGACGCCGCGGTCGCATTGCGCTCTGGGATCAGCCGTCCACAAAAGACCAACACAATAGAGGATTTCATCTCGGGACGATCACGGAGCGACGCGGAAACCGAGCCGGTTTTAGTTTTGTCCTTTCGCGTTCTCAAGCGCACGCGCGGCCCGAGATCAATGACTCGGATGATAAGTTACGCGTTGACATCTATATATGTGTGGTTCGTTATCTTGAGACATCGAAATAACCCACGAGCATAGCGAAATAAATCGAAAAAGTACCAAAATCACCATTTTTTTATTGGACGTATTCGTAATGATTGCAAGGTCAACCGCTTAAAAAATGGCCGCCTATGTTTTTTTATAACGGCATCTTATTCCACGTGAGACCAAAACAGGTTACTTTTGTCCGGATTTTTTTTTATCTGGACGTTATTTTCGTACACTTTTTTGACTGTTTTTTTACCATACGCGAAGAAATTTTGTACAAGATGTAGGCTACTTTTGGGGTGATTTGATGAGAAACATTTACGAGGCTATCATTGTCGGCAACTTTTGAAATAAACAAAAAAACATTATAATAATGGCCGAATAAAGAATGTCTCGGACAAGAGTAACCTGTTTTCTTTTGCACGTAGGATAAGATGCCGTTATGAAAATTATGGGCTTTTAAAAAAATACGTTGACCTTGAAATGACCTTGAAAACGTTCAGTGAATCAGAGTTATCTTGCCATTTAACTCCTCGTTCGAATCTATTGGATACGTGTCCCGGAATTCTTCAGTTTTCTTCACTTATCCCTAGTTGAAATTTTCGAAAGTATCCATTTTTGGGTTTCAGCCGATTTTTTCTACATTTCAGAAATATTCTGCAAAATTTTCAAGACGATCTGTTCAAAATTCAGGGAATTATGGGCGTTTATAAGGTTCCGCGAACCAGCTAACTTTAGACGCGTTTTTCTCAAAACTACTTTTTCGAAATCGGTAACCGCGATACCTCAACGATCACTGCACCGATCAACTTGAAATTTGACAAGATTCTTTTACATATCAAAGAACGGTCCATGAACGAAAGCATTTTTTTTATGCATAGTTTTTTATCAACGAAAATAGAGCGTTTTTTATTCACCGTAACTCGATAGTGTCATTTCGGACTGCGGCCATTTTTTCAAAAATCAATATTTTGTTGAATACTTTGTCCAAGCACTAGATAATTTCATGCGAAAACTAAAGTAAGTGTGTACGATTTTTTTTATTCAGGATGATTTGTTTTCGAGCGGCCGTGGTCACCGCGAAGGACGTTATTCAAACGGCGGCCTGCTCAAACCCTTGTATCTGCCACATTTATATTCACGAAAATTCGTTTCGTTTTCGTGAATATAAATGTTTCGTTTTTTCCGGCCACGGGCTAGCTGTAACCCGTTACGTCGGTGTCACAAGATAAATGGAAGACCCTATATATATATATATATATATATATATATATATATATATTTGGTAGTGATCCGAGATAATTAGATTTGTATTAGATTTTAATAGGTGACCTTGAATGACCTTGAACGACTTTGACCCCCTGATGTTTTTTATGCGGCTTGAGGTGCTCCACAAGATGGTTGAAAAAAATGTACCATTCCATTAAAAAAAGTGGAGGTGACCTTCACTGTACGTCAGCACCTCCACTAAAATAAAAAAAATATGGTCGCATTTGATGGCCCACTTCACACCGTACAACTTTTATCTGGAACATTTTTTTGTGACGTCGATAATTACCGAGTTATTTCGGGTGGCAGAGATAAGAGGGACACCCTGTATATATACATACACACATACACATGTACATACACACGCACACACACACACACACACACACACACACACACACACACACACACACACACACACACACACACACACACACACACACACACACACACACACACACACACACACACACACACACATATATATATATATATATATATATAAGAAGTTATTGCTTATGTGGGTGACAAGAGACGATAAGAAAGCGAATAATCAACGATTTGGCCGTAAATTATGCATACGATTAGACACGCCCGTGCAATGTGCGACGCCTCGTTGGGTTTCCATCCAGTGAAATCGGAATGCTCACCATCCAGTGAATCGGATATGCCCAGCGCGGACCATGTATCCGCGTGACCTATGGAGTGTACATCGAAAGTATCGATAATGATATAGCCTTGTGGGCTCTCGGTTCAAGAACTTTGTCCACTACCAAGATCCCGCACAGCTCTTAGCGGCGCATACGCCTGTGGTGATCACTCGTGATCGTTTTTCGGAAAACACAGCCATGTCCGGGGACGGAGTACAAGGCGACAGAGCCCGAGACGAGCGAACGAAGCCCTCTTTGCTTTATCGGCTGTGTGTGGTGCACGCGCAGCTGATGCTAAAAATAGGTCGTCGACCTCACGCGAGAGTCCATGAGTCTCGGTGCAGTCGAAGACAAGGCTCGCTCGCCATCATCTGTTTCACATTGGAGGTCATCCGGCGCAGCTTAGGAATTACACGGAGCCGAGAATGCCGTCATCGTTCAGCCACGCCAATGGCGTTCCAAGTCGCCATAGTCGCGATTCCCACATTCAGCCCTGTTTATCCACCTCTCATCCGTCATAATCCAAACTTCCGTTGGTGAAGTTGAAAAAAAAAAATCGAATCGAGAAAAGCATCGACGCTGATTTTGTTCGTCCGAGTTCTGACGTTCGTCGAAGCTCGTGGGAGCCCGCCTATGTATGGGGAATCTACTCTCGTGCAGACAAGTACCGGGTACTCGCGTGTACGAGCTGCACATTATGGAGAACCGCACACACATTCCCGCAAGGCTGCAAGCCAAAAGCGAGGAGGGTTTTCGTATGGCATGACTCGAAATTCAAACTTTGTTTATAGTCGATTCAACGGGGTGATGATGATGCTGCTGCGGGTGCATCAAGCCTGAAGTACCCAGAGAGCGTATGGATGGATACCCATGGGGTGCGCCCATCCCTGTGTATGTGAGTCAAGTGCATCCCCGTGGCGAAAGGGTGCACCCAGTTTCAGTGACAACAGTTTCCAACAGGGTGAATCGAGAGTTTGCAGAATCGTTGGGAATCGTTGTTGCCACCTATATATATCGCGAATGCATGGTGTACAGACGGAGAGCCAGGGAGAGAGAGAGAGAGAGGGAAAGTAGACAGCACAGCGTCCGAGCAATGCGGGAATCGCGGGATTGGCGAGGCCCGGAGGGTTTACAATTGCACGAGGGGAGACCACCAGCAAACAGAAGCTCTAAACGTATTTCGTCGTATACAGCTTGGAATACTGCGCTCAAGCTTCTCTCTACTGTCGTTCACATGCAGGAAAGGGAGCCGTATACAGAGCCGAATGAGTCTCATCGTTTCGTACTTGCCTCTCCATCTCTCCCTCTAGCCGTGGCTCACTAGGTTTGCCCAAAACTCGACGAAATTATGTACGCGATACTCCGAGAGAGGTTCTTTAGAGCGCAGCGCTCAGCTTGTGGATTCTGACATACATGGGTCCACATACATACATACACACACACGTGCATACAGACTCTCGCCGTTTCACGTTCAAGCTGAATCTCTAGTTGCCAGCTCGTCTCCTCCACCCCCAGGTCCCGACAACCCCTTCATCCTCGTCTCCGAGGCCCGGGGACACATCGTTTGCAACCCCGTTTACAGAGACACTACACTTCCGCACTATCAATGCACCCCCCCACTGAGCTTCCCTCCTTTTCGTTAAACGCTGGTCCGGGCAGTGAAGGGAGACGGACATGGAGAGAGATGGTGTGGGAGATGGGGGTAAGAGCTTTCGGAAACTTGCAACAAATACAGTGGTTAACACTGTACCCGGTATATTCCTAAGTTGCTCGCTTCCAACCTTGCCACTCGAAGTTCGCATATTAGTGTAGGATACGTCAGAAAGCACCGGGATGGATCTATCTAGCTCTCTTCATCTCACTGCTCTGGAGCCTAATTCACTTGACCTCCATTAATCTACGGCTGCTCAAGTCCCCGTAGTCTCGTGAAACTCGGCCACGATGGAGCACCGACGGAACGCGAAAATTGTTCGCGCTCAATTGCGGCGAGACACATCTCTCCCCCGACGACTGCCGTTGTTATTCGCTACATCTCTGGTTGTACACAACAACGATTGGCGTTGCTAGTTTATGTATTCGGTTTCTTCTTTTCTGCAGTAGCAACTTGGGATAAACAAGTTGTTGACGAACTTTTACTGCGGGCGCGTTATAATCAAAGATCCCAAAGGTATGACTTGGTAATATGGTGCCTTGATGGGGGACAGGCTTAGCTAAGATTGTACTTATGACGATGAAAAAGTTGGGAGGGTATGCCAGACGGAATTGCCACGTACGGGATCTGTGGGATGCTTGTTGAGTCTGGGAGGAAGATCGTGAAGCCGAAGTAACATTGAGGCTACTTAATACAGCCATACAGGGGCTGTTCAATCGTATCGGTAGCATTGAGGAACAAGCATACCGTTGTACACTTTACGGAGTATGCCTGCATCAAAACTGCTGGTCTCATTGTCATGGTGTTTTGCTCATCAACTCTCCAATACCTTTATGCAATACCAATGTACTTAGCCACAATTGGGTCTACCTAATTGAATCATAGCGCTACAATTGGACAATCCTGCATGTACGGATTAGGCGCCGCATCGTATTAATACACCAAATAAGAACATCACGTTGAAGTCTGCATCATTGGCATGCAACGAATTCAAATTCTTTTTTTCAAATACCTACATTGTCTTAGCTAATGTAGTAGGCTACTGAATAACTCAAACGATTTTTGCAGAATCCCTATTAGAAATCGACAACCTGAATTAGCAAAACAGATTCGGCTAATAATGAGGCGAGTTAAACAATCAGAGTGTGTTCGTTACTTTCCAACGATGCAAACTCCAACGTCACACATTTTTGTGATACTCGCCACCTAACGTTGACCAGTGGTTTCATTTACATCCATCAATGATGCCGTCGGTTAGTCATCTGGTAATCATCGAGGCAAAAAACGTTCCCGTGGCACTTGGTTTCTTGTTTTGCAAACGTTTTGCAAAAGTGATAAAGAAAGAGGATGGCGTACTATGGAAAATACGCAGCTCCAATTCTGCCTTCTATCTGCCGATATTGTCGCTAGTCGCTATTGTTGATAGTGCTGCTATTTTCATAGATAGGGTATTGGACGTCAGATAACTTTATACGTAGTTTATTATCCCAAATAACTTTTGTTTGAAACTTTTTTTGATCGTGCTATTAATTATCGAGTTACGGCGATTGTAAACTTTTCAACCCCTATTTCTTAGGATTGGGGCGAGTTGAGGGGCAACATTTTATTGGGCTTACTTTCAGTATGCAACCATCCACCTTCGGTCGAATAATTCATATTCTTCGCTAAAAAGTGCTGGGTTTTCGTCTCTTTTACTGGACTACTTCAAACACTTTCCCTCAACGTCTTGAGTTCAGCACGTAGTTTTCGTCCCTTTTTTCCATTTGGCGCAAAGTTTTTGTCCCGTCTCGCCATTTAGCTCAAAGTTTTTGTTCTTTCTCTGCGGTGCCTCGGCATTTTTTTGCAGGGTTGTTGCGAAGTTGAAGCGTGGATAAAGCGAGGTTAAAGGTAGATTGAAGTTTTCGGGCGCGAGTGCGCTCTCCGCTAAAGTACGTTTGTGCATATACGTCTGCGCTGGCATGTACCAACTTCAGGTGACAGATGGCCGACAAAGTCGGAATTTCAGCGTAGAATTTGTCAGCTGCTGGCGCAAGTACTCTCGAGGAGGGTATGCAACGAGCAGGCGGATCCAGCTGTGGTCTCGGCGCAGCGTGCACGTACTTGCCCACACACACACACACACACACACACATTTTATATTATACATATACATATAAATACATGCTTCTTCTTGCGACGCTGCAGCACACGTCTCGCAATTCGAGCTCTCGTCATGCGGTAACACTAGAGGCAGAGGTACACGTATATGAGAGCTGATGGAAAAAGCGAATATAGCGATATCGTAATTAAGAGGGATCGGCTTTCTCAAGCCGGTGACCGAGCAATTAGTCGCGCATGTGGGCATCGGTCATTCTTCGAAATTGTCGCCTTTCGCTATAATTGATGATTCGATCTCATTAATTGATAAACCGCACTTTGATTATCCTTCGGTCTTTCTTGTTCTTTTGGGTTATCAGCTTACCTCCATTCTGCTCGAATTGTCGCTCATCTCGTGTCTGGAGTTTCGATCGACGACGTTGCTATCGCATCTTCGACGAGTCTGCAAAATGGGAACGAAAAGAGAACGTCAATTTTGCAATCATATCCAGAAATATTGTGATCATTCGGTCCTACTGCTCAACTGCTAAGAAAGAACAGCTAAAAATTCTACTGCCAAACGGGCACTACTGCTAAAACTGTGCTGCTAAAATTGCACTGCTAAAAGCTCTAGTGCTAAACGGGCTCAAGTGCTAAAACTGGACTGCTAAATAGACTCTAGTGCTAAAAGCAGCACTGCTAAAACGCAAAAGGGTGTGTTTTTGAAACGTTTTATTGGAAATCATTGAAACTGCTAAAACGCAAAAGGGTATGTTTTTGAAAAGTTTTATTGGAAATCATTGAAAGTCATTGAAAAGTTACTAGAACATTGAAAACAAAGGGAAAAAGACTTGAAAATTAGAAGAAAATATTAGATGACAAGTTAGATGGCCCAAACAAACTGAAACTAACTTTGGCGGTAGGTATTTCCAACTTTTCACGTTCCTGACATCACAGGAGTACAAATGAGGTGTCTACAAACGTATCCCGCCGAGTGCAGCACACTGGCGCCGATAGTACGGCAAACCCAAAACATCGTCAAAAAACCGCAAAAAGTACAGTAAAACCTCCATCAGTGGAACTTATACGAGCCCTCTGTCAGAAGCTACTTTTAGCAGTCCAGTTTTAGCAGTAGAGCCCATTTAGCAGTACAGCTTTTCGCAGTGGAGCCTTTTACTAGTACGGTTTTAGCAGTGGAGCTTTTAGCAGTAGAGCCTGACCACGGATCATTCGGTTAGCATGTTCAGTATGGGTATGTGTTCGAGCCCTCAGTGATTATACTTTGCATTGGATGCAATGTAAACCATTATCTCTCTAAACCACTACAAATTTCGAAACCTCATTAGAGATCTGCAGCTCGAATCTGCAAAATCAAATGACGACCAGCAATGAAAATAAAATAAAGACAAGTTTTTTTCGTTGCATTCCGACGATACAAGCTTCAATTGCAAAAGTTTCCGGTTTTCGTTGGCTTTTCAGAAGCTGAGGAAGACGGAGGATAATGGTGAAAGTTTGCTCGCCCAGTCGTCACGAAAGTAACGAATCAAATGGACGCGTACTTCGCCAGGGAGTAGTTCAAGACGGAACGTTACTCGCAAGTAGATGGGGGACCAGCTGTCGGATGCTAGTTACAGCGAATGTTCAGATGATTTCGCTGATGACGTTGCCGAGGATCGGCTTCTCGCTGCGCTTTTCAACCGGCGCATTTGGTTCATGTTCCTACATATATGTGCGCGATGATGAGAGGGATTGGCCGTGTTAACTCTGCGTGTTTCTCGCACTCGACGTAATAACGGTGCGAGTGAATGAGGGTGAAAGAGCGAGAGAGAGAGAGAGAGAGAGAGAGAGGACGAGAGGAGGAACGACAGAACCAACAGTTTACTTAACCAAACTCGACTCCTCTCTCGTTTCCAAAGCCCTCTGACTGTGTTTACAGAGATCACACATGCACAAACTAGCAACCAATCGAGAGCCCGCATGCACGGCTAACACACGTATTCCCAAACCCATTGAGGTTTGGCTCTCGGTGTTCACTCTCGGCGCAATCGATCTCTCGTTGATTCGACTCCTCGCGATCGTTTTCCCCAACGACGTACGAACGGCTCGTATACGAGAGTCTCCCTCTGGAAACTCGATAGAGCGATAAATCTGAAAGCTTCATCACGACTGACTCGTGAAAGCGAACTCCGCTTGATTGTATGCGCACTATTTTTTCTCCTTCTCTTTCGCAGCGCTCATCCGACAATGAGCAATTTGTGGTGACGCGTATGCTGGGCTCTCTCTCTCTCTCTCTCTCTCTCTCTCTCTCTCTCTGACGCTCGCTCGTTATTAGATCTTCACCAACCCTGTCGATTTTAGTGAGCAGACTCTCGATCACCCCTCAGAGTATTGGCGATGCTCAATGCCGCTTACCTCAAAGGACAGACCATCCACCAGTGTCCGTTGTTTGGTCTTTTATTTTTTATCCTCGTTCTTCATCCCGAGTTGAAATTTCCAGCCTATTTTAAAGGCCTTTGATCCTATGTCAGCCTCACTTGAGTCTGTTTACTGCTAGAAGTCCTACTATGGGCCGCCACATGCTCTTCCTTTGCTGCTTACCTCCTGCATAGACCCTTATACTCCTACCTAACCTAGCTGACATCGTTGCAGCTCCTCTTTTGATTGCCTTTGGACCTATCGTGCATTCGGCTGTTTCGACGAAACGAGGGTCGGGATGGTCGCATTCGAAAGAGCGGGTCTGATAGTTTTCAGTAACCGTCATGCGTTGGACTACGTTGGACCGCGCGTTCGCCGTAGAGGCCTACTTTTCCAATGGCCTTTCCATTATCTTCACCCAGCGAACCTTTCGCATTCGCTTCAAACTTGCCCCTGCACCTCCAGCAACTCTCCAGTGGAAGAAATGGATCTTGGGCAAGCAGTTACAATATTTTTGATAGGAATTGCCCTCACGTATGCATGTATACGCGAACCCCTACAGCAGGCACGCATGCATACCTATAGGTACTAGTATCCATGTGTTGGTGTATGCTGGGCATGTATGTGTGCGGGTATATACGTGTGTCTACGAATCCGCGAATTCAGGCATATGTATCTTTATATGCGTAATAGAGTGTATGCGTGTGTGTGTATACGTGTGCCATTCGACGTCCTCCTTAGCGCCTGCCAGTGGGGAAAAGGGAAATTTGTTCCCGTTCCAGCCGTTGAGTAGGAGCTCATTTTATATCGAATGCGAAGCTACTTTACTGCCTTTATCTCCCACCACTGTGAGGATCTGGAGGGGCAAAATGGGCTGAAAATTTCGGCTCGGGATACGTATGGATTTTGCCTGAAGGCTCACCAATGCCAATGAGCCAATCGATCAATCACTCTCTTCTTATCCTATCTCTCGGTCCCTCTGGAATAGCTGAGCACAAATGTAACGAATCGCGGCTGGATGGATTCAGCAAAATTTGTAATTCCTGACACGGGCTCGTTGTTATCAAACAACGTAACGCGATATACATCGATAGGAAGAGGCTGTTTGAGCGAAGGGATTCGCGATTGGGCAAAGCTAGACGGGCACGACGAAGATATCCAGCGCGCGAGCTCTTTGGCTTCCCTCTCTCTCCCCCTCCCTCACTCTCTCTTTCTCTCTCGTCAATTAATTTTCCCCTATCTAAACGTTCTCGCTTCCCGTGAAACGCGCGTTAAGCCGGAAGAGTTACCTGCCGTGATACGCGCCCCGGAGAATCCTCTCGATGGGGCTCCGCATTCGTGTACCCTGACGAGGTGGTGCGAGATAGAAAATCGGTACAATCTCCCGCAGGCGAATTTAAACTTTCGATAAATCCCGTTTTTTTTTCATCCCCCTGCCAGGTAACCACGTACGCTCCTCGCTCCGAGGGATGAGGCCGTGGCATTCTGGATCCAATAAGAGTGGACCACATCCTCGTGCTCTGCGTACGTGGACAGCGAGGGAAAAAGTGGAAATGAATTTCCGTGGATGCACACGTATCCTCTCTCTCTCTCTCTCTCTCTCTCTGCAATATTCGATCTGCCTTCGAACTTCCGGAAGTTCCGTCGTCCGAAGCTTTACCTTCAAATACAAAATTGATATGAACTGTCCGCACGGATCGTTTTGTGCCTCGGGGTGGCTTCGCTTTTACCCTTCCTCCTTTCTTTCACATGCGATCTTTTAGTGGAAATTGCTACAATTCCGCCTTCAATTGCAGCACTCTCTGGAATGTTTCTTCCTTTCTTGTTGCGCTTTTCACAACCATATATGTATATGTATACCACTGACATCATTGTCTCTCTCTCTCTTTCTCCCTTTTTCTTTTTCCATGTCTGCTTGTCTATCCGCCTTCGTCTCTCTTGATCTCTATTTGACAATCATCATGACTCGAGTTCCACATCTTTCATTTTCTTCATTTCCCTTATCGTCGACTATTCGCGTTTCCAACGCATTTTGCAGATATAACGAGGAGATTTCTCGCTTCGTTTAGAAGAGGGGTCTCTTCTCTTTCTCTCTCCCTCCCTCTCTCTCTCTCTCTCTGTCTCTGTCTCTATTTCTTGCTTCTTCTTGCATTCATTCTTGAGTCGAGACGAATAACTCGCGCGGAGCGAGCGAAGCGTAAGCACTCGAGGATTCCTCTCGCAGCTCGGTAGTGTATTTAATATTTCTCTCTCATTTCCGGTCCTGCAGTCGGGCTGGGATTATTGGTATAAATATAATTGCTCTCAAGAGGCCGCAAATGAGGGATTCCAAAAAGCCCAAGCTATATATATATATATACATATATATGATTACTTGCGGTCCAGAGGCAATCTCCGGCTTTGTCGGTCCTTTGTTCCCCATATAGGTCAACAATAATCAAGAAAGAGTTACACGGCACGACGCAACTTTCAGCAAGCCCAACGAGCAATGTTGTCCAAAGTCCAGCGAGCTTCGACCGATCTGACAGATCTGTCATTTTTTCAAATCGAAAAGTTGCGTCTACGCGCTTTTCTCAGAAGAGAATCAGCGACTAACCCGATCAGAACAGCAAAATTCATTGATCGTACGATGCCAGTGGAGGGTGTAAGTTGGTCAGATTAAGGCCTTAGGCCACAGTAACGGGTAAAAAATTATGTGCGAATTTAACAGTTTTTTTTCGCATGAAAAAGTGATTCACTCATAAAATTAATTACACATCTATTTAGTATGAATATCAAGCTGTTAGAGAATATATATATATTTTTTTTTATGTACAAAATGGCCAACTACTAATATTTTATTTTGTTATCTTTTTTTAGGCGATCCGCGGCGTGACATTTAGCATCCACAATTTTTTACCTAGACCGAAAAACAAAAATTCTCGTCAATCTACATTAGAATACCTAGAGAAGTACGTACGGAATTTAAAAAATATTGTTTTATTCAAAAGTTGTAGGTATTTGAACTTAAGAAATGAATTTTCAGTGAAAAATTTCGTTATAACTGCTCATAAACTGCTCATAAAATGAAAAGTTTTCGATTATGTTTCGAAGTTTTCGAAATGCAATTAGGAACATAACTTTTGAATTTGAAGTAAATCGAGTGAAAATTGTTGAAGTTATTTGTCACGCCAATTGGAAAAAAGCTGGTTCGAGAAGTTTCGAGTAGTCGGCCATTTTGTACATCGAAAAAAAAAACATATATTTTCTAACAGCTTGATATTCATGCTAAATAGGTGTGTAATTAATTTTACGAATGAATCACTTTTTCATACGAAAAAAATGGTTAAATTCGCACATGTTTTTATACCAGTTACTGTGGCCTAAGGCCTTAATCCAAGACTGCGCCGAGCTTATCTTCATCCAAGTAGAGCGTGGTCAAAGTACGGCTAATGGTCTTGAATTCCATTTTATCCAGCGAGAGAAGCATAGTTGATGTTGGTGGTTTTCTCTCATTTTCGTGCCACAGCGCCGACTGGCGGAGCTTTTCTGCGGAAGCTCCGCTTTCCATTCTCGTCCACCCCGAATACGTATTACACGTGCATGGGGATCATTTGTAACCGGAAGCTCCGTTCGTTACTATACTCGGGGGAATTCCGTAGAATAGATGTATGCAGGTAAATAAACCGATTATGTAATAGAGCCACTTCTCACGCGTATGTATAGTCGACGCTCACCCGGTATACGATGGCAGCCCCTATTTGTGGAAAGCAGAGCAACGCCGGGGGGGAAGCAGCGGGGTCGGGCAGGAAGGATTTCCAGACAAGACAAAGAGCGTTTTGCTAGACGTAGGTCAACATTGGGAAGGTTGCTGTAGCGGTGCAATTAGTTTCATTAGGATGTGGGCCTGTATGTGCACCAGAAAGGAGCTTCCCTCCAATACGAAGGATCCATTGTGTGCGCCGTTGGGGTTATCGGATATGGGACGAGAAGAGCGGCTGGACGCCGTGCAGGTATATATGCGAGGTAGGATTGTAACAGCCGAATGGCTGCTGGCAGCCAGACTGGTGGAGCAAGCAAGTGAGGCAGCTCATCCAGGAAGACGGTGGATGAAGACGTGGTAGGGCAGGTTCCCATGTGGACCGGGATAGGCGAAAAGATGAGGCGGAAAGGCCAGTGCCACGTTAGCCCGAGAGATAGGAAGAGCTGGCGGAGTCGAAAAGAGGAGCGTGTTATCAGGGCCAGGGAAGACGCGAAAGGGGTCGACGGGTGAAAGAACTGGAACTACCGGGGCTGCAAGTTTGATATACGTATCCATCCTGTGTAGACGAGGGAAAAAAAAGCGAGATATGAAACACTGTTGGCAAAAGCAGAAAGAGCCTAACGGCCATTCTTGCGTGAAGCAGCCAGTTCACGGTGTATGTTGGCCGATAAATAAAGAAAAAGTTGGTGAGGCCACCCGTTGGAGGAGCCATTACGGGCCTCTTCCAGTCGCCTACGGCTGGGATATACGGAGCTAGCAGGTCTCGCACCGACCAAGTGTAAGGCGCGAGATGGCGAAGAATGTGAAAGGTATACTAAAGAACAAAGGGAAAAAAGGAGAGCAGGCGGCGAGGGGAACGACTCGTTGGAGCTGTGCAGCTGAGCGAGAAGCTCATCCGAGAGACTCAGCTCGAGTTATGATATCGATAACTCTCGCTTGTCTCTTATTCTCTCCACCCGTCTCTCTCTCTCTCGTTCCACTTGAAGGCTGCACGAGGCGGCAGCCTCTTCCAGAGAGACACACATTTTCTTTGCATCGGAACAGGATCGTTCCACGAGCAACCTCCATCCTGCGGAAGCTCCTTGGCTCCTTTCAAACGCAAAAAAGGCCGCTTGCCTGTTCCACTGCGACTCGGTAAACTACAGCAAAGCAGGAAACAACTCTCGTCTTTTACGCGCGGACGCGGCATAACTTTGGGCAGTCTTCTGTCTGCTGGTATGACCCAACTCCTCTTGCGTACTCCATATCGATTCGCATTCCGTCTGCACAGGCTCGGATACGCGTTTAGCCGTGTGCGTGCCAAGCACCCTATTTGGGTGGAGGGGTTTTTGACGACTGGCCTCCAAAGCCGAAAGGTCGGTTGTCCGGGCGGGTGGAGTTCGGCGATAGGGCCTTCTGCCTTTCAGGGGGTGAAACACCCGAGACCCTCGGAGCATCCAGTTTGACCCTCGTGCATGATAATATGGCAGGTAATATCCGGATCGGGTATCACCGAGGGGCTCGCAGGAATGAAGCGAGCACGGAGTTCAAACGGTCGTGGAAGGTTGGTCAGGGGACGGGGAAAGCAAAATCGGATTGCGAGACGAAACAAGACGGAGTCGGGGCATGATGTATGTCGAAACCTTTCGGCGGCCTAATGGGACAAGCATTGACCTTTCGGCTGATACTCTCGCTTGTAGACTTACCAATGGTAAGCTAGACCCGCTGAATGTCCCTTCTGGGATGCTGGTTGTTATTTGAGATAGCTTTGATTGCCAACTAGTACGATTAGTGGTGTATGCTTGTGTATTTTCCACTTCTTGTGTGACACGAACTCGAAATGGACAAATTTTCGACACACATTGTACACACATTATTTTGAGATATTCCAAAGTTGGGATTTCGGAATATTGTCCCTTGATTGCAACAGGCTTATGCTAAATCGTATTGATAAGGAGAAGAAAAAAGGCTGATGGAATATTAAGGGACTATTTCAGTGTAACATTTATTGAAAATCGTTTTTTTTCCATTATCCAAAAATATGGACTTTTATAAACATGCTGTTAAATTTTGGTCGCGAAATTTGATTTATTGTGGTCGCTACAGCCTTGCTTATAAGGAACATCCCTCAGGTGACACCCTTCGATTTTGTTGAAATTTTGATATAATATAAAGCACCGAAAAGTAAGCGATATTTATTTTTTGTATCGGCGAAAAAACGGTTTTAAGGGGTGAAAGCACTCCGCGAAAAAGCAAATATATGGGTGGTTCACCCCTTACTTTTTTTTGCAATGCCACTATAGTGGATTTTTCATTGCTTCGGATTAGAAGAATTTTCGTTTTTGTTTAATTAAAATCGGTGGACTCCTTGTGTCTGAAACTGCTATATTACCCCTAGAGATGCCTTTTTCCGAGGGGTGGTTTCACCCCTTAAAACTGTTTTTCCGCCGATAAAAAAAAAATACGCATCGCTTACTTTTCGGTGCCCTATAACAAATCCAAATTTCAACAAAATCGAAGGATGTCACCTGAGGGATGTTCCTTGTTAGAAAAAAGGATACGACCAGCTGCTTGAGACCTGACGCGAACGGACGCGTTTTTCTCGAAACGTCGTTTTCCAAAACGCTGGAAGATTTTGAACGAAAATTTCAAATGAATTATAAATATCTTTGATGAGGTAAAAAGCAAAGTAGCTTTTCTTTGGTTCTTAAGGCTAGTCCTTCCTTTTCCATCCGTCAGTAGTGGGGTACGCCTGAGGCATAGATACGTTTTAGGCAAGTCTACGCCAGTATCACGTAGCAGGGTATAATAATAATTGGCAGTGTATATAAGCCTGTCAGATGAGACGAAAGAAGGCAACCAGATCCTCCGTATCCTCCTGGTTGATCCACCTGCGCGATATTAAAGAACCCAAATCACGATCCGCGAGCCCATCAACTCGCCCATCAAGCCACCACCGTCGCATCAAATAGACAATAAAGAAGCTTCTCTTCCATACCGGTCGTACTTAATCCCCCCCCCCCACTCCCCGTCACTCTCCCTCGTATTCCACCGGGCCCTTGGCAAGAAATAAAACAACATTCCAATTCTCTTTCCTACGTGCGATTCAGCCTCAACCCGCAAGCGGACCTCTATTATAACAACTGCGATCCTCCCAAGCGCTTCCTGCCGTGCTTCTGCTCAGAAGATATGAGGGAAGGAAATTTAAAAACAAAAAAGAAGAAACACGAATGAAAAGTCTGCAGGGAACTAGAAACTTTCCCTAGTAATTCACGTCGTTGTGAGTACGCGACGAGAATTCGACTTCTCTTAATTCGAGATAATTCAGGATAATTAGAGGCAATTCCCTTCAGAAAGCAGAGTATATATAGCATACACAGGGTGGCCCGAAAAGTGTCGGTCGAAAGGAAAATATAGATACCCCGTATGCCTATCCCAATCGCCCTCATGCTTACCATATTTTTTACTTTTCGAGAAACAAATCATTTTTTTCTCTTTTCAGTATCTCCTGGCGATTTTTTTTACTTGTGTTATCGTTATAAAGTGCACTTTTAAGCAATAGACAAATGACCAACTGAACACTAACGGAAATGCCTGATTTTCATCAAAAGTTCAAACAGGTTCGAGAGGCTCACGAGGAACATCACTTGAGTGTCCGCTTTCAATTTTGTTGAAACCCATATATGTGATGGAGCATTGAAAACTATTAGACTGTTGACTTTTTTTTCGGTGGAAAAGTGGGTTTAAGGGGGTAAAGCACCCCTCAAGGAAAGGCGTGTCGAGGGTTGATTTCGCAGTGTCACTCACAAGCAGTCCGCAGATCTGAACGAAACAAAAACCAAAATTCTTCTAATATAAAGCGATGAAAAATCCACTGTAGAAATATATAAAAACGTCACCCCACGACACGCCTTTCATTGAGGAGTGATGCTCCCCTTAAAAACGTTTTTCCGTCGATAAAAAAATACTTGTCCATGGGTTTTCAATGCTCACATATATAAGTATAAACAAAATCGAAGGCGAACACTCAAGTGATGTTCGTTGCAAGTCACTAAAGTTCAGATGATGAAAAAAACAATACCGATTCACGTCGAAACGACTCCCGATTGCTTTTGAAAATTGAGAGCAAAGTCTATACCCGAAAGAGAACAAAATCTACGCCTCAAAAAACTCAAAAAAGAAAAACAATTCTCGAAAACTATAAAAAATCGAAGAGACATCTGGATCTTCCCTTGGAACGTCACTTTCCGGACCACCCTGTATCCCTCACATCGGAGTCTGAACAGCTAAACGACCTACTTCGGAAAATGTACCGTGTAAACTCACTCCCGTCACGCCCTTTCGTAACCGCTCATAGGAACAAGAAGCTCGGCAATAATCTTTAGTCTTGCATCTCTCGCTTCCAGCTTCCATATCTTGTCTCGCTTTCCGCCGTCGCATTTGTTTCCTCCCCCGTCCCTTTTCCTTCCTCTCGTGTCTTACACGACTGGAATTCGAAAAGCGATAACCATCATTGTCTCACTCCTCTGCTTACCTTAATTAACGCGGGAAACGGCAAAAAAGCATAAGCCTGATACGAACAATACACACACACACACACATATAAACATATATATATATATATATATATATATATATATATATATATATATATATATATATATAGATATATGTACAAACAGTTTTTGCGCGTTTAGATTCCAATCAAATTGATCATTGGTTGGATCCCTCGAGGCCGAAAAAACGGACGAACCCCGTGTAGAAGCTTCGACTTGAGAGATAACGTTGTTTTTTTCACGGATCCACGTGCACACACACACACATGTGTGTGTGTGTGTGTGTGTGTGTGTGTGTAGACATACATACATATACATACGTGCATGTATATGTGTATGTATGTATGTGTGTGTGTGTGTGTGTGTGTATATATATATATATATATATATATATATATATATATATATATATATATATATATATATATATATATATATACACACACAGGCGCGAAACCAACATTTGTCTGATTAATTCGCGTGGATCGAGCCACCGGGTAAAAGGGGAGATTCAGCACAAGGCGTGTTAGTCCGCGGTAACTCATAGCTGCCGAAGCAAATGGATATTACAATTTTTTTGTTTCCTACGAATCGTAATCACGTTTGATTAATCGATGTTTCAGTCATTCGCGAACCCCCGAGGGGAACAAAAAAATTATTTCCCTCCGTTTCGTGATATTACACCCATAGGGTCGCACATGATTTTCGGGTATTACGGGTACATGAGGGAAAAAACAAATTCGCCTTGTGAAATTACTGCGAATATGCTTTCGAAACCAATGATTCGGGCATTACGATACATTCTTTTGGGACGTCATATATATATACGTGTGTGTGTGTGTGTGTGTGTGTGTGTCGGAAATTTGTTCCGGAAATGGATTTTGGGGACACATTGAGGATTATGGACAAAGCTGATTATGAAAACGTTTTTTAACCATATGTTCGATAAGGGTGACACTGTGACAGGCCGAAAAAGGTAGTTTTTCCGATTTTTTTTTATTAGTAGATTATTTATTTGGTATTTGGAAAAAAGTGTGTTATTAATCATACATTGAACTTAAACCGTGTAAACTTTTTTGGGGAAAAAAATTAACAACGTTATTGAGAAATAAAAGAGTCTCGGTATAAAAAATGTGGTCCAACCGGCCGGATCGATAACTTGATATTGGTTGGTTTAAAAAATAAAAATAAAAAAGTTTCATAATTTCTATAAATTTCGTTGGCGGGTGTTAAAAAAATTGTAATTGCGGCGAAATTTTTACTTATATTCGGAGGCTTCAAAAATACTGAATTTCGAAGAAAAAAAAACTTCTACGTACAACGAGTTACACTTCCGAAAATGTTGGATTTTCAAAATTGACAGTCGGGTAATTATAGCCGGAGTTAAAATTTCGTCCAGTTCGAGAAAAGTCGCTTCGAGAAAAACGCGATTGAAACTCTGAGTATACGTAAATCGTTGCGCTTGTCTCGCCAGATCGTCTTGGTCGATTTTCAATATTTCAACTTGACATTTTTTTCACATATTCTCCAATATGTATATTTTGAAAGAAAAGCAAAAAGTCGATTTTTTCGACACATGACAGTGGTGTCCCTTAGTGTAATCAAACACCAATAAGTTTTCACAGCGCGTTGTAAAAGTCACGTTATTTTAACGAGCCACTAAAGAGCGAATGGGCTTCGAAGCGCGCATTAACGACGCGACAATTGTATATCTATACGCACATCCTATATCTTCCCCCCGAAACCTGAAGAATTCCAAACCAGAAGTACAGAGAAGTGTAGAGGAAAAAAAAAAGGAGAAAAGAAACGACTTTCGGGATGTTTAAAATTCCGAGATAGACGAGTCGGAGTTTCAATTAATTGGGCAAGAACATGTTTAATTTTCCGACCAGAGTCTACAAATTTTCTCACAATCGATTCGTGTCCCGTTCCCCTCGTGGACCTGTAGTACATACACGACCGGGGAGGGCGGCGAGAGGGACGAGGAGGGAGCATACACACGATGGGGAGAATAAGGTTATTATGTATGTATACATATGCAAGAGACGGAGAGCATTCGTGGACCGATAAATTATGAGGTCCCGCGGGGCAATTATGCCCCCCCCCCTCTCTCTCTCTCTCTGTCTCTCTCTCACTCTTCCACAAACGCACTCTCGCCACACATACAAAAGCTCTCCACCGACGTGGAACAGCGGAACCGGAGACTGAAATAATTGGTTGGCTTTATCTCCCACGGGCAGCCAAGATTTAAGGCGATATACGTGTACGCCCGTAGCGAAGGCAGAGGCTAATTATCGTTCGCTGCTGGATTCTCCTTCTGGATCCTACGCGAGGAACTTTGGAAAGAGGTATAGAGAGAGCCTGCGATCTTCCTCGATCTTAATTCTTATGCGCGCTTTATCAACGATATCTATCATTAAGCTGGACGAGTATATTCCATTTCTTATACGTGCATTAAGGGAGACTACCAGTCTGGAGTACGGACAAAAAAGTGAATTTCCACAATTTGGATACTCCGTGGATAGAATGAAAATTACGTTCAGTGGCATTTATTCTACATATATTAAAGTATCTTTACAATTTTTTTCTTCACAAGGATTTGTAACAAAGTGACGCTGAGGCTGGATGAAGCGAGTCACGTTCGTCTGATTTTTTCTGTTTTTTTTTTTTCGAGTTGATAATTATTTATTCATGTTTAGGTTATATTTACATATATTGAAAATTATTGCCCCTAGGGTCTCTGTACATTCTTGGGATACCTTGGTACGGTAGAGCCGGCAACGTTGCATCGCCAGTTCTTCACCCATGGACTTGACATTTTTTTCAACCTTGTAACAACGTGTCACATCGAAGTGCGTAGGGAATTTTGGATATGTTGAAGACCTTTTCCGAAATAAATTATTTTCGTCGATTTTCTTTTTATCGCAAACAATTTTCTTTCGAAGAAGCATCTTTTGTTCAATAATCAATACTATTGATTATTGTTTAACTATTGATTGTTACAATACTATAAAATATTGGAAAATGTGATTGATTTAAATAACATATTATTTTATTTGTAAAAGCTCTGCTGTTCTCTGAATATCTACATTATCATTCAAATAAAATGATATTCTATTGACATCATTCTATATACAATCCGTAGATGTATGGATGAAATAATTAAGCGGTTGCTACAACATTTTTTATTTCGTACAAAAATATAATCAATGGAATCAATTATTTCTTTACTGCATCGAAAGGAATATGCCATGGGACGTAAGTTTTTCAATTTGTTTTAAATCTTAAATAAAAAGTAAGTATTGGAATGATCATCCGCGATAATAGTGGAGAGAATAGCAGATATCCAATGGAATATCCATGGAGAGAATATGAGATATTCAACTGATCAGAACAGATACTACACTCTGATCTTAGCAACAGGCCAAGAAGCGATACTCTTTAGAGTTTCTCCGGCGTTTAAGTAGATTTTCGGTTCGTGCTACGCTTACGAGAAACGAGCGCGCGTGCGGCTTCTAGCGGTTGCTCCGAGAACTACGGGTTTCCTCACACCTATAATTTCGGTGGCGCTCGGCCGTGATTTGGTTGAATTTTTTCAACCAAATGCGCAAGAAACAAATTTTATTTTCGCATAATTTTTTAACCAATTCAGACATGTGCTTAATATTTTTCAATCAAAATAAAATATTAATATTTTAACGAATAATGTACTTGGAAATCAATATCGGATATGGTGAAAAAAATAAAATAACATATTTACTCAATAGAAATTTTATCTGAATCAAACGAGCGAAATTCAATTTTTCTTGTGTACTCGAATCAACAATATTCATGTTATAAATTGAAACGCTTTTTTTGTTCGTTGCAGAAAATGCATTCAAAACTATACAATTTGTTCGCGATAATTTTTTAGATAGTTTCAATAATATATTGTTCTCGGCTAACAATATATCTTTTGAATAAAAAAAAAAAAACGTTAAATTTTATCGTGTTATTAAAGTGAATAGCGTTTTGTTTGCACTAATAAATCAGATTATTTACACCAACAATTTTACAATTGAATCAACGAAATTTCATTCGATAACACCAATGATATTGGATCAATGATTTTTTTTTCTCAGTGTACTTAGAAGGCAAATCTTATCTAGAACGCAAATTGTTTTGAATTTTCGCTGCAGGTGGAAAATTGGAGGACAACTCCAAAGCATCAGCTCATTTTGTTACGAAAACTCGCGAAAAAAATGGTAAAGATGCTTGAAGGTATGCAGCATGATCGCCACTGAATGCATTTATCATTCTATCACCTGAGTATCCATAAAATTTCACCGTTTTTTTCCGGGCTCCAGCCTGGTAGCCTTCCCTAAAGCCACGCATGCTAAGTTTCCAAGTTCTGCGTGGCTATCAGAGCTGCGAGACGTGAACGAAATCTTGCATGGAGCAAAATGCAAGAGAGACAGTGGGACGAGAGAAAGGGCCGAGTGCACATTTTCTCTTCATAACCTCCCCCCCCTCCCGCCCCTGTCCCGCCTTCTCTTTTATCTCGGACCATCCGACTCATTGGAGGACCCTTCTCGTGTATCTTGAAAACGAGCATGGCGTGCGCATTTATGCTTAATATGTGCACAAATGCGTGGCCCGAGTGCCTCTCCACCCTCTTTCACATTCTGCGGCCGGATGTGACGTCAGCGGACGGGCACGCACATCGCCGTCCTCGTACCGTCTACGCTTTGTTGCTGACGACGACGTGTATGCGCGCACTTGTGGCCCATTTTCCGTCAACTCGGTACGTCGAAAAAATGCGCGGCATCATCGCTATGCGCTTAATCAAACAGTGATAAGAATTTTTTTTAAGTCCATATGCGAGTATGTTATTCGTGTTCATACTTCAATTTGTATGATCGCTATTCCGAAAGGTATGGACGGAAAATGCAGCCCGATTGCGATCGCAATCCCAGGAAGGGAGCTGAAATACTCATTTCCGGTTGTAATACCCAATTACGACCCGACGACGACGAATGGGCGGTAAAACGCCATGAACGTTGCAGAACTATGCGAAGAGGCGTGAATATCGTATGCCGTGTGTATGAGGGTGCGGCGTGAAAATAATTCCATGCAAAAGTTGAGCTCTTTTACTCAATTTCGATTACCTGGATTCCAAGTATTCCAAGTTTTAAGTTGCGCGATTTTAGGTTCTCTGAGTTCTAAGTAGATAGAATCTTAGTGGTCTAAGTTCCAAGTAAATAGAATCTTAGTGGTCTAAGTTCTAAGTACATGGAATCTTAGTCTTCTAAGTTCTAAGTATATAAAATCTTAGGCTTCTAAGTTCCACGTAGAGAGAATATTAGTCTTCTAAGTTCTGAGTAGATAGAATCTTAGTCTTCTAAGTTCTAAGTATATAGAATCTTAGTCTTCTAGGTTCCAAGTAGATAGAATATTAGTCTTCTAGTTCTGAGTAGATAGAATCTTAGTCTTCTAAGTTCTAAGTATATAGAATCTTAGTCTTCTAAGTCCCAAGCAGATAGAATATTAGACTTCTAAGGTCTGAGTAGATAGAATCTTAGTCTTTCAAGTTCTAAGTACATAAAATCTTAGGCTTCTAAGTTCTAAGTACATAAAATTTTCGTCTTCGAAGTTCTAAGTGGGTAGAACCGAATTCTCCTATGTACAAAGTTGCGGGAACCTAAGTTTTTTAAGTTATAAGCAGATCGAATTTTAGTCGTCTAAGTTCTAAGTAGATAAAATCATAGTCTTCTAAGTTCTAAGTTGCTAGAATAGCATTCTCCTATGTACAAAGTAGCGAGAACCTAAGTTTTTTAAGTTCTAAGCAGATCGAATTTTAGTCGTCTGAGTTCTAAGTCGCTAGAATATAAATAATCTGCGTTTTAAGAAGTTAGAATAGAATTCTTCCAAGTTCAAAGTTGCTAGAACCTAAGTCTTCTGAGCTCTGAATCGCTAGAATTTGAGTCTTCTAAGTGCTAAGTAGCTAGAATCTAAGCCTTCCAAGTTCTAAGTAGCGAAAATCTAAATTTTCTGAGTACCTAGGATCTAAGTTTTCTAAGTTCAAAGCTGCTAGAATTTAGATCTTAGTTCTAAGCAGCTCGATCCTAAGTATTCCAAGATCTAAGTAACTGAATTCCATGTATTTTAAGTTCCAGGTAATTGGATGATTTCTTCCCCATTTGATTAACACGGGAAATTCGCTCTTTACGTTCGAACGTGAATAACTCGGCGGTTAACTAGCAGTACTCCAATGCCGTAGAAGACTGTTCAAGCTAACTTTTACAGCTTCAAAGAGTTTTTTTTAACTCAATATCCAAATTAGTACGCAAATTGCAGCTTTAACGAAAGACCTTTTATTTTCGGCTGGAAAATATGCATTCTTTTGATAGCTGCAATACGTGTCACAATAAAGATATCGAGCTTTCGAAGGAAAAGCTTTTTGAAGCTGCAAACGTCAGTTCTGGGCATCTACACCTCTAATGAAAAAATATGAGTTTGTGAGCTATTCCAGTTTGAACGCAAAGAGGTAATAGCGCGTCTAAAAAAGTGGAAAAAAAAATGTTCATCAAATTTATTATGAACTTTATTGTGCGTCGAAATAAAATTGTTCAAAGAGGTCAAAGATGATTTTTTCAACACTCCAATACACATACACGATGCCTTTTTATCCTTCTTCGATAACGAATTTATGCGACAAAGACCGCGCGCGCGCGCCCCGTCCGGCAGCTGAACGCATACAATTATCCCTTTTTTTCTACCGTCGAGAGGAAAAAAAAGTCACAAAAAAAGACCGCGTGACTTTCCAGTTCGTTTGCGTTCGCCATCCCCGCGACAGGTGGTGGAATAAGGTGCGATCGCGATTAAAACGGCACGTGCGAGCTTTTTTTTTTTCGTTTCGCATTCTGCCGTTTTTTTTTCCCCCTACAGACAAGACAGCCATCATGGCTGTCTCCCAAACTCGCCGTGTTTCGAAACAAAGTGTCCGCGTTTGTAAATTATATCCAGTCATGAAAAACGGTATCCTTCGCTCGGACTCGAGAACAACAACGTAACTTCGGGGCTTGGCAAATCGGCTTGTTATACTAATTCCGTCCCTACGACGACCAGAAAACCAGTGGATATTGTATTTTTGCCAAAATGGACGTGACGCGGTCAACGAAGCGACGGTGGAGGCACGGGATTGCGAAAAAGGGAAAGAGAGGCGCGTTCACGGTAGTCCGTTTGTCGTATCGCCATGCGACACATCAAAGTCCGCGATCCATTAGTTACGGATGAACGATCGTTGCATTGTTCTCTGGGGACTCGTGTGTATATATATATATATATATATATATATATATATATATATATATATATATATATATATATATGTATATGTATATGTATATGTATATGTATATGTATATGTACATATACATGTATAGGTATGTATGTATATACAGGGTGTCCCAGAACTGAATGTGTTCCCTGAAATGGGGGATTGGGGGTGAAATTCTGAGTGGATTGATATAAGCATGTGTGGGTCTCAGATCAGCCCCTGAATTATTATTAATTTTTAAAGGCGGGCCAATCGGGTGCATCCGATCAGCTGGCGTACGTTGGTGAGCGATTCGCTGGCTCATCGGGCGCGCCCGATTGGCCCGCCTTTAAAAATGAATAATAATTCAGGGGTTGATCTGAGACCCACACATGCTTATATCAATCGACTCAGAATTTCACCCCCAACCCCCCATTTCAGGGAACGCATTTAGTTCTGGGACACCCTATATACACATTTAGGCGCGCTCTTGATCTCGTGTGTGACGGTTCCCTGTAGCTTCTCCCCTGACCTGATCTCCCTTGCGTTTCACTTTAATTCCTACCGGGCCAAATCACATTAGCGACAATTCGGTAATCGCTTTTGTCGTATGGACCGACTGCCGTGTGCCCCGCGACAGTGTTTCACCGCGTATTACGCGTGTGCGTTCTGTATACACTAACGATACATTGGTACACAGGACATGGGTATATATATATATATACCCATGTCCATATATATATATATATATATATATATATATATATATATATATATATATATATATATATATATATATATATATATATAGGGAGGAAAGTGGGCACGCGCGCTCCCGACCCTTCGTGCAATTTCGCGTTCAATATATGGCGGTAGTACGGTAGACCTCTCTTTGGGGAACAGCATGAGCTGTACAAGCAGGCGAGCTCTGCTCTTTTTCTCACCCCCCGTCGTGCTGAACCCTCGCCCGCTGCCTCTCGCCCTTACTTCGAGGGTTGAACGAGTAACGTCGCCAGTCCAGCGGCAACCCCACGACTGGATATGTACAGGGTGGCGTGAGAAGTGACGTGGAGAAGGAAAATCCAGACGCCTGGTACCCATCCGATGCGGCCTCGTATGTTCTGGGAGCTTTTTTAGTTCTCGGGAAGGATTTTTAATTATTTTTTTTCGACCTTTCCGGTGGTATTTAAATTTTGTTTCGCTCTTGTGTATGTACTTTCCTGTTGGAAGTGTAATTTAAAGCAATTGGGAGTTATTTAGAGTAGGGTGAGTGTTTTCTTTATTATTTGGAGTTTAGTGAGCTCTCGAACCCAATTTTTCAGCTTCAATGAGAAGCCAAGGAAATTACGGTAGAGTTCAGTTGGTTGTTTGTTCATTGCTTAAGGGGAAAGGTCACTCGAGGATTTTTAGGTTTCCGGACAAAAATGTAGAGGATAATGTTAATTCGGGAGGCCAAATGTATTGTACTGGCGTTGCAGATTAAGGGGCTATACCAGTGTGACACTTTTAAAAAATCGATTTTTTTTGCCTTTTTCGACGGTTTATACTTTCAAGAATATCCTGTAAAAATTTCAAGGTCGTATCTCTAATCGTTTTATCTTGCTAAAATCGATGGTTGAATCTTTAAACGTGTTTTTCTCGACATGAGATTTTTCAAATTTGCTGACATTGTAACTCAAAGAGCAATTATCCGATTGACTTGAAATTTGAACTGAGTAGTCTTGAATATATTTACTCTACAATGACGTAGGACATTTTTGATTGGATGAAAATTGACGATTTGGCATTGAAAAAAACGACCATATTATAGGCAAGAAAACAGACTTTCTTCATAACTACGGCATTTTGTTAGATTTTGATAGTTTTTCGAAAATCCTACGTCATTGTACAGGAAATACCTTACAGTTTAACGACATTTTTTCCTTTTTCGGTTTCGGTTTCTCAGTCGGCCGGAATCATGTCAGCAGTAGAGGAACTTTTTTTTGGCGCTTCCGAAGGCAGCGCATAAGTCGCTTGGATTTCAATATTTTTCCATGAAAAAATTATGTAATATAGGTCAAATATAGCCAAATATGTTCTCAATTTTCCGAAACTTTTAATTGAATACTTTTCTTCCAAAAAACTCCCGAAAATCACCCAATTTTTCAGCCTTCACACTGGTATAGCCCCTTATTCCGCTTTGCAAAAAATTCATAACTCCCGTAAAATTGATTAAAGACTAAATAGTGGAAAATAAATTTTATGTCAACATTTTTTTAAGAACAAGCTGTTATTTAATGTACGAAAAGTAGACAGCATTTTTTTTACCAAGTCACCTATATGTGACTATTAATGAAAGTTTGGGACGCTCGAAACTTAGACATAGAGATTTTAATTTACATAAATCCGGTAACCGATCAACTGTATTCAGTTCACTGCAAAACAACCTTAGATTTCTTAAATAAAAATCCTGAAACTGAGTCTAAACGTGTGATAATAATGTCTCCAGTTACTATTGAGCCAAATTAAATACGGTTAATGAAACTGAATTGATAAAATTTATTAAACATTTGAAGAGTTGAGGGCCACAAGTTTTTATTTATAGTCACACATTGGTATAAAAAACTTGATTCTGGATATAAAAAATTTGGTAAAAAATTATTTTCTACTTTTTAGAACATTGGATAAAAGCTTGGTTGGAAAACAAATTATTTGGTATATATGACGACTGCTATGTTTCATTTTTTAAAGTACGGACAATTAGGAATTGATGGGTTTTGGGTGGGTTATTTTCCGGGTGGGAATATATCTCTCGAACGAGGCTTTTCATATAATCACGATCGAACTTCACTTGGTAAGTTCGTTTGATCGTTTAATTATATTCAAGCCTCGTTCTCGAGATAACCTGTACATCTTGAGAGTTAAGACAAATTTTCTCTGTCTCTTTTTTGTTATTTTTATTTATTTTTATTTTATTTACTTATTTGTTATTTAATTTTTTCTTATTTACTTTGTCCGAAATTATCTGATATAAAAAATTATTTTTTACTTTTTAGTACATTGAATAAAAGCTTGGTTGGAACGAAAAAATGTACATATAAATTTTTCTCGATAACTAAAGAAGGTCGTGGAGCACACATGGAGTTGATTTGGATTGGTATGGATGCGAGGCATATGGATTTTCCTTTCGGGCCACCCTGTACATGTGAGCTCGTCTGCGTCGACTTTTCGATCGCGTGGCAATAAATTCGTCTCGGGTTCTCCGTGGATCGACGTTCTCTCCAAAGTCTCGTTTCCAACACTTCGGCTACTTGCGAGCTTTTCTATACAGGAGAGCACGCAGACACACACACACACACACGCGCGAGCTTAACTTTTCATCCCGTCGGACTATTTCACCCGCCGCGCCGGCGGAGCGTGCACCGTAAAACGGTCACGTGGCCGACGTGATATCGGCGGTCCAATATCTCCAAGAACGCAAAGACCGGAAAAAAAGCTCCAAAGGTGTGGAGCAAAAGAAGAAGAAGAAAAAAAGCTGTCGACGGGCGTACGGCGAAAATTTGTAATGCGTTTGAAAAGGGGCTGTAAAATGGCCGCGACGAGGGTGAAAATGGAAGCCGGGAAGATGACGAATAACGGCGGAGGGGGAAGCTTCCTTTTGTGTCTACTCGTGGCACCGGATATGATAAGACGGATAAAGAAGCCCTGCTCCGTTAAGGCCTAACGCCAAAAAAGGGCGTATTTTGTGATTTTTTTTCAGCAAAACCATAAAATGAATCGAAATTACAAAATAGAGTTTTTATTATACACGTAATTGACTATACAACATTATTTTTTCACAGCGATACATGTCAAAATGGCGACTGTGCAGCATTTTTCCGTTGACGCCTTTATTTCTGGAAGGTCAACGGCCGGACCAACAGCTCCAGTAATTTTTTAGTAATGAAGAGGCACGAAAGTGTTTTCGATTATATATAAGAATAGCTATAGAAGTACGTAGGATTTATGTTGATACATTGTAATTTGTCAAAATGGCGCATTTTGAAACAAAAAATATAAAATACCATGAGAAAATCGTCAGGAAGTTGTTTATAAATAAGGACCTATGCAATATAATAAAAAGAATCCTACGTAGCCTTAGAAAATGTCATTCTGAATATACAGTTGAAATTTCGAGTCGATCGGTTGAAATTTGTTTGAGTTATGAATCCGGCCATGAAAAATATAGTTTTGAGATAAACGCGTTTGAAGTTAGCAGAAAGTCACGACATGAATAATGTTTCAGTACCTTTAATCTTCCACAATCTTCCAAAAGCTAGTACGTAGAGATTTTCCACATCCATCATCTTTTCGAATGTAATTTTGTAGGTACTAAGGTACCCTTTTAACCAAAAACATTGATCGATTTTTGGAAACTCCCAGAGTGAACTAAGGCCTTAAAACGCGCGTGAAATATCCGCGCGAGGGAGCGAAGATTTCCGCAAAATTTTACTCCAATCGGAAAGTGAAGTTCGAATTCAATTTTCATCGTAAAATTCACCTCAAATCAAATCTAAATCGATAAATTTGAACTGGCATTTACATTTTATTAAAGTTCCCTATAAATCGGTAAATTTTATTTGAGTTAGTAAATTGAATTAAAACCAATTAAAAACCGAAAATTGAACTTGTATTAAATTTCAATCGGAGCGTTAAAAGTAAATTAAATGTTATAATCGAAAAATCTACTCATCGAATGAATTACATTAAATTTGAATCAAAAAATTAAATCGGAAGTGTCAATTAAATTTAAATGACGAGACTAAATTTCAATTGAATCTAAAGCCAAAAGTGAACATTAAATACGAAAAGGTAAGTTGAATAAAATCGAATTGGAATCGAAAAACTAAATTGATAAATTTAATTGAAATCGAGAAATTGAATTCCAATTAAATATAAATCGATAAATTACGAAACGGAAAATTTAGTTTCAGTTCAGTATAAATCGGTAAATTTTATTTGGAATCATACATTTTATTGAAGAATTGATAAATCTACATAGATTACAGTATCTGCCTCAATAACGCTGAATATTACGAGAAAAAAAACTCCATTCTACTATATAATGTTATATAACATATCAATAAATCCTTACACCACCCAACTAAAAAAAATCCCAAAGTACCTGTAAAAAACGGTCTCTAATTGTAAAGAAAAAATCCGAAAAATAACTAGTTTTTTACATTAGAAATCGGATAGCTTTGTTCAGGTATGTTTGAGTTTCCGAAAGTACGCGAGGTCACTTATCCTCTTTACACATTTGTGTCTCACGGACATGATGTTTTGGGTCTGAGACTGAAGAAATTTCGAAACTTCATAAATAACCATCAGTCCATAGGATTTCAGCAGGTGGCGACATGGAAGTTTGGTTGGAGAAAGACAACGAGGAGGGCCCGGTGTGGCTGGTCATACACGACGACCCAGCCATCTCGACCTGCCGAGGGACAAATAGAATAGAAGTGGAGGGAGAGAGAATGAGAGGGAGCGAGTGTTTTAAGGGGGCAGACGGGGTCAAAGAAGGAAAACGTTATCGGCTTTGCCCAAAGCCCGGAAGGCATTACTCCGACATGGGCTATAGACTCCAACCGGTCCTTTTCCAGCATCAGCAGTACAACGGCACCGCGTCTTCTTCCGCATTCGCCTCCCTTTCTCGATTTTCCCGCTCGACTCTGGCTGCTCTGCCGCGCTTCCCGCAGCTTTTCATTTCTCATACACACGTTCGTCCGCCCCCGTTAGACTTGCGCTCCAAAGCCTCTTGGGCTCGCGCCACCTCGAGAGAGCTTCGTATCTCATCATCATCCGCACACCCCGGTGGTTTAGAAACGCGGAGACCCCCTCTTGCAACGTTGAAGCGATAAACGAAATATACTGTGTCGCACTTTATGCCTACATCTTCGCAACTACGTGCGTGTGTGTGTGTGTGTGTGTGTATGTGGATATTTTCCCCAAAAAGGAACATCGCTTTGTTGTATCCGTATATGTGGAAAGTTGGCTGAAAACGTTGGCTAAAATCGTCCCTGCAACCTGAGGCAAACTGCGGAGGTTTATTTCCAACGATAAAAGTGTCTCAAAATGACCTAATGTTTTAATTTAAGGGAGACTTTGTCCTTGAAATCGGCGGGAGATGTTAGCGACTCAACATGAGCAGCTAGAAGAAGAGGAGGGATGCCTCAATGGACCAGGCATTGCTGATTAGCGGTAATTATAAACACATTTGTGTAAACAGATTACAATACTTTGAACGCGTTTTCCTCGAAAACACGTTTTCAAAAATGGCTGACATTCTCCTGACCGCTGTAATTAACATATCGACCTGAAATTTGGAGAGCATACTCAGAAAATATGTCTTCACGGAATGACGGATCGTTTTTTCGATAGATACATTTTTGCATTTATTATTTATCTTTTTATGCGAAAAAAAACGCGAAAATTCGATTTTTTTTTCAATTGCCGCCATTTTCCGAAATTTGTACTAAACGAAAAACCCATCCGTCATTCCGTGACCAAAGGGTCACAGATGAATAATATGCTTTGAATTTGTGTTTCAGATCAACAGAGAGGGGGCAGTGATGTCAGCCGTTTACCTCCCGCGATTTGAGGACCTGTTTTCGCGGAGCTGCAACGACCGCCATTTTGGTTTTTTTATCAAAAAAATGTTTTTTTAACGTTCTGTATATCATGAATAAAAGCAAGAAAAAACCGCACTCAAAAAGCTTTACTCGTTTCCTTCAAAAAAAAATAAAATGTAAACACCTGAAATATTGCACTCCAAGGACAAAGTCTCCGTTAAGGGAAGGTTCTGCCTTGTTAGGCCAAAAAATGTTAGATTTTTCACCAATTTTTTATGCAAAAAGTATTAAATATAGAATGTTGATATTTCGTATGTTGACTAAGCGGTCTTTATTGCACATCAAAATATTTTGAAAAAAAATTGAAAAAAAAAAAAACAATAGTGAGCAAAAAATTGCGAAATTTTTTGGGAAAAAAAACAAACTTCCTTCCGATCGTGCACAATTTTTTATTTTTCAATTTATCTTCTTGATTCTAGGTCAACTTATATACAATATTGTACAAAGTAAGAATATGTTTGATTTTTTTCGCTTCAGATCACCTGTCCGGGACTTGGGAGTTCCGCAAGCGAAGAATGTCTGTAGCTCCTCCCACTCCCACCACGATGTTTTGTCAAACTTTAAAAAATATTTCAATGTTCAATAAAGACCGCTTAGTCAACATACCAAATATCAACATTCTATATTTAATACTTTTCGCATAAAAAATTTGTGAAAAATCGAACATTAATGGCCGAACAAGACAGAACCTTCCCTTAATGATAAAACGTATTATTTATTTGAAAAGTACGGATATTTTTATTTTAAGGGGTCTTCTCACTTTAGACGCTAATGAAGGCTATTTTTATGATTTTTTGAAAAAATATCAGGTCGTTTTGAGACACCCTTTAGAACCAGAAACTACTGGCCAAGAATGTTGGATGATGGGAATTATAAAAATTCGATCACCCCGCTGGGTGAAATAGTCGGACGGTAGATATGTTATGATTGTTCAATTGATTTGAAACAATATACAGAAAGTAAAAGTGAAAAATAAGTAAATGTATTTTACTTATAGGATTGGATGAGTAAGTTGCAGTAAAAATGTAAACGTTTATTCGTAGTGTAAAGATATTTTTTTATGGTTTACTCATATTCAAAAAATGTTCAGAAAGTTAAAGTAAAATATAAGCAAATATATTTTGCTTGTTGATAATTATGTGAATTATGATGGGAGTATGAAAGTGTAATTATAGTGTATTATTTAAGTAGATGTAAAAGATAAGCAAAGTAATAAGTAAAATATCGGAAGGTACATATTTTTTTGTACTTTACTTATATTAGAAAGAATGTGCAGTAAATAAAAGTAACAACTAAGCAAACATATTTCATGTATAAGTAAATTCATCGTATAAGTAAATGTGAAATATATGTAAAAGAATAAGTAAAATATTCGAAATTTACATATTTTTGTATGGTTTACTCATATTTAAAAATATTCAGAAAATGAAGGTAAGTTATTTAACTATATTTATTTTGTATAAGTGAATATATTTCAAAAGTAAAATATAGGTGAAGTGCATATTCTTTTATAAATTACTTACAATCCGAAAAGTATTCAAAAAAAAAAAAGAGTGTGAGTAAATATATTTTGCTTATAGCACATTATATGAGAGAATATATAATAAAACCATAAAAGTTTACTTACAGTGTGTGATATATAAGTAAATGTAAAGTATATTGAAAAAAGGAAAAAATTCGATAAGTACACATTTTTATGAATTACTTGTATTCAAAAAAATATTCCGAAAATAAAAGTGAAATATTGATAAAACAGTAAGTAAAATATTCAAAAAGGACATATTTTTACGGCTTACTTACATTTAGATAAAATAAATGTAAACCATACGTACAATAATAAGTAAAATATTACAATAATAATATATATGTATATATGTACAATAATAAGTAAAATGTTCAAAAAGCTCATGTTTCTTACGACTTATTCATGTTAAAAAAATACTCAAAAAATAAAATGAAAATAATTGAAAAATATTTCAATTCCTCCCTCGCAGTAAACACTCTTTCTCACTTTGAGTTTGTCAATGAATTGCCAAACTGACAACAGTACCCGATTTGCTTCACAATTATCGTCGCGAATAGCAATGAAAACCCTTACGGAGAATAAGATTTGCCCGAGTCGTGCTGGTATCACGCGAATAATGGGAGCAGCCTGCGAGAGTAATTACCCAAGGCAGTTGTAGCAGAGGGATGCGGAAGAGGAGCACACGAGCTGGCACACGTTGTAGATAGACCGCGCTTTGCTTCACGATCTCCGGAGGCTGGCTACGGGAGGATTGATTGCCTCGAGTTAGTGAATAAGAGAAGATGGAGATAGAGGACGGAACGAGGGAGAGGGATAATCACCCTTGCATTTGCTTCGCAGTGTCTTCTTGGCATGCAGGACATTACGGGATCCCGGGCAAGTCGTCTGGGACGTGTTCAATGATCATGCGGGTATACAAAGGACCCTAAAATCCTATGAGTGTTGGCCTTGTTGTCCATTCTCTCACCAATTTTCAACTCTCCCCCCCCCCCCCCCCCTCTCTCACCTCTACTTTAAGGGTGCACATCCCTTTATAGCGTAAAGAAGAGCTTATGGCCGAAAATTAAAATTATTAAAATAAACGAGGAAGCTGAGGGACTGCTTTATGGCCCCAGAACCGCAGATTAAGGGGAGAGATACCTTTAGGCAAGTAAAAATTTGGTGATTATCATGATTTTTTTTTAAAGAACAGTTTATTTCACCACTTTGAGACTTAGGGTATGTTTTATCACCACTTTTGGCTGTTACCTGATATTTTTTAAATAATTAACCTTTAAAAATGGCGGCGGTATGGCACGGACCTCTAAAATGCATTTTCAAAACTGGCGTGACGCATAGCTCAAAAACTAATCGACCGATTCTGATGAAATTATGTGAAAACCGTTCTAACCTTATTGTCTAAAACATGACCCTGAATATTTTTGAAGATAAAAAAAAGTATTTTTTATTGCAAAATCGGGTTTTTCGGAAAACGACTTTTCACCTCGTACAGGATAACTCAAAAATTATCTGAACGATCATTTCGAAATTTTGCACACTTCTTGATAATAAAATTAACGTCCATGTGAACCAAATGTTCCTTGAAAATTGTTTACGAAAACTACTTGTTCAGCAACAAATGCTGCAGCAAAAAAATTCATGAAAAATATAACTTTTTTTTCAAACACGTGCCATTTTTCGGATTTCCATTTTTCTTTGGATATTTCAGGTTCACATAGAACGTGTGGGTCTTGGAAATCTGAAACTTCTTGGCTCTGATGTTTCAGATAAATGCACCAGATGCTACGTTCTACGCCGTGGACTGAGGCAGTCTCTGAAGAAAGTGTCGTACAGCTGTCGCTTTTAAATATTAAAATAAACTAATTTTTTTTGGCAAATTAAAAGATGTAATAATATGTACAAAAAATTTCCATTATGTCAAATGAATAGTTTCGGAACAAAAACAACTTGAAAATCCGCTTATTTTCGGCTGCTCAAAAGGATCTCCCCCCTTGAAGCACTGTTGTCGAGTGTCGAAATGCAGCCATTATTTGCCACTAATAATCGGTATGAGCACGGGTTATGCGCGTCACTGGAGGACAAAACGAGCGAGAAAGGGATCAGGCTGCGGGCCCCCGTAGCTTGGGCCGCTCATTGCATACAGCGTGCATTGTGCCCTCGTTGCTTCATTTGCAAAAGTTACTTTTCGTTAAAAAGAAACACAGCCAGGGAGAGCGAGAGAGAGAGAGAGAGAGAGAGAGAGAGAGAGAGAGAGAGAGGCAGACAGCGAGGTTTGGCAGGGCGACTCCTGCACAGGAAAGATTTTCGAGATATACTGTCGCGGTGAATTCAGCAGGGGGAAAAGCACCCCATTCGAAGTTCCGCACCCGGTGCGCACAGGGACGCAAACGCGTCGAAGCGTAAATCGAATGCTGCCTAACAAAAAGACGTCAGAAAAAACGACTTTACGTGTTGAATCGGCCGAGTTCCGGCATTTTGCGTGCTAGCAGTCCCTATATACGTATGTGCGAGGTGGCCGGGCGAGTAAAAATTCACCCTTCCAATGAGTGTACCAGGGGCCGGGATAGCGATCTTGAATACTCTACACACGAAGTCGATTCTCTCCGGCTGTCTCGCAACGGCGTATTTTGTGTGTGTGTGTGTGTGTGTGTGTGTGTGTGTGTGTGTGTGTGTGTGTGTGTGTGTGCATATATATATATATATATATATATATATATATATATATATATATATAAATTTCGTAGAAAAAAGCTCGGGGCTTTTAAAGATAATTTAACTTATCATTTTACTTATATATGTGTGTGTGTGTGTATATATATATATATATATATATATATATATATATATATATATATATACACATATATATGTATATATATATATTCTGATTCCATTGCCTCTAAAAAACACCCTGATTTTTTTTTACACTTTTTGAAACAACCCTTGATCCAAAAAAAAATTTCCGTAAAAAACGCCCCGATTTAAAAATCTGAAAAAAATCCCAAAAATGCGTGATTATATATAAAAAATTTCATGTTATCACCTGTAGTGGAAGTATGATTGTTTCTGTGCTTTCTGAGCGATTAACGTTAAAAAAAATCCGAAAAATTCAAGAACCGCTTACTTCGGGCGGATACTTAAATATTTTGATACTCACAATGAATTTTTGAATAACCAAATGGTTTTTCAAAAATGTTCAAAAAAAAATGCATGAATCATTCGGATTTTTTTAAACGTTAATCGCTCAGAAAGCACTGAAAAAATCATACTTCCACTGCGGGTGACAGCTTGAAAATGATTACATATAATCACGCATTTTTGGGATTTTTTTCAGATTTTTAAATCGGGGTGTTTTTTTCCGAGAAATATTTTTTTTTTGACTGATGTTTGTTCCGAAAAATGTAAAAAATGCAGGGTGTCCGTTAGAGTCAATGGAATCAGATAAAAAAAACTAATCGAATTGGCGGGGGTCAGGGAAAAAGTCCACCGGATTCACGTGGAATACCTCGTAAGTAAACCATGAAAAAATATCTCGGCTAATTTATAATAATAAATAATATTATATTATAATAATATTAATGATGAAAGGTAACTGATCGTTGGGAATCACCATGTACACACACACACACACATTCTTCTTTTTCTGTATTTCGTTTTTCATGGGGGCTTTAAAAAAGTCTTTATTCAACGGGTAATTAAATTGGATGCGTGCAGGGTCGAAGGGAACGCGGATGAGAAGTTCCAAGGCAAGGACTTCCGACAGCGTCGTTAATAGGGCGACTCGGGTCATAATTTTTGGGATAAGGCGAACGACGGAGGGATACTCGCTAAGAAATATATATGCGCGTTTTGACTGCGGGTGCAGGATGGGGGGGGGGGGGGGGGGGGGTTGAGGGGATCGTCTCGCGGGGTCGTTAACGCGTTTGTATTGCGGCTGCAAGGGAACACAACGTCCCTATAATACGTTTCGTCTACAAGATCGCGGGGATAAATGAGTTATACGCTCCCACTACGCAGCCGGAAGTGTGGAGGTCCTCTGGGTGGACGTTGCAGCCGTGATCCTTGACGATAACGCGCGCGCCCGTTTCGTTTCGTCCTGCTGGCTTCGGGAGAAAATAAAAAATTGGCCGAGTCGCCGGAGAGGAATGAATTCATTGGTTTTATTGTACTTCGGTCGGGCCCTGAGGCAATTTAACCATGTTTATTACTATTTACGAAGAAAACAAAGAAAACGTGGTGATAATTAAGATAATAGGACAAATTAAAATGAGAATGAAAATAAGTTAAAAAACGAGAAACAATATTGGAAAAAAAATACAGCATGAAGAGCAGTTATAAGGACGATAAATAGGAGTAAAAGTGTGAAAAGAAAGAAAAATGGAACGAGATAAAATTAATTAAAAATTAAAAAAAAACTATATCAGCGACGGTCATAATATAAAGAGCGAAAATAATTATAATAACAATGCAGTTGAAAGTTGATACATAGTACGGTATATAAAGTACCAAAAAATGAATGAATAAAAATGAATAGAAAGAAAAAAAAATTAAAACTGAAAAAACCTCCTCGGGACGATGATCGAATAAGAAATGGTAATAACGATGTTGAAGGAAATAGAAAGAGATTGATCGTTTATTGTTTATACCCTACTCACGTAACTGGGGGGCAAATTTCGTTTAAGGCAAGATTAAGGCGAGCCACCACTGTGATAGATTAAAAAAAACGATTGTTTTTTGCATTTTCTCAAAGTATCCATATTTACGAATATGTGAAAAAAAATCGGGTAAAAATATTTAAAATTGACCGAGTTAAAAACGATTTCGTCTTTCAATCGTTGGCCTGAAAAGAGTTTTTTTTCTCTCTGAAATTTGGTGTTTTTTAAGCCCCCGAATTTAAGTATAAATTTGGCCGAAATTCAATGTTTTTTTACCACCCACCATTTTGTGAATATTTGTTTCCAAAAATGGATACGTACAGGGTGAACTACATTTATATAGATCTAAAACATTTTTATTTTTCAGACCAACCATTTTCAAGCTATCGCTTCGGCCGTTGGTGGACCACATTTTTTCTACACGGCCTCTATTATATTTTAATAACGTTGATTTTTTTTAACATTTACACGAAATACGTTCAATGTATGCTTAATAACATACCTTTCTCCCAAATCCCAAATAAATAATCTAGTAGACAAAAAAAAATCGCACAAAACGACCATTTTTCGGCCACTCACAGTGGTGTCCGCCCTTGGAGCAATATCATATTTTCTCTGCATAAGACATTAAAATAAGAGTGTTGTACAAAACAAGCAATGTAAAAGAACATCGCGACACCAAAAATTATAAACCTACGTAATAGGATGCAATCAATTTTCAAAAATCATATTCCATTTCGGACGCATAATCGTAATAGGTGTAAAAAATACATAATCATGCAAACGTGTATAAATAAGAACAGCAATAATAATTAATAATAAATACATAATAATAATTAAAAAAATGATCAATACAGAATAATTAATAAATCAAAATTACATACGAATAATAATAATAATAATGATGATGATGATGATGATAAATATGAATCTAATGAAGTATAATAAGTATAATACGTTTTATAATAAATAGAAAACAAATGAGTATGAAGATCTTGATACTAATCGCAATGACGCGAAATAAACAAAATAGATACAGACGGTCGAACGCCATACGGTTTGCAGAGATCAAGCGGCATAGAGGGAAAGTAAATGAGCAAAAAATTCGGAGAGAGAGAGAAAAAGAGAGTGAGGGTAGATTGGCGACGCCGAGATTTCAAGATTGCCCGAAAGAAAATGTGCAGGGAGTATTGATTTCTTAGTTAGCCGAATGATTAATGACAAAGAATATACGTGTACACGCCAGACGTTTATGGTACGTCGTATATCAGAGCGCATTGATATACATATAGCGAGCCGAGCCAAGCTGCAAGTCACTCGTGCTCCAACCATGATAAATGTGTAAGCTCATGGCGCGGCACGTCACGACTGCTAAACACAATTTTCTTTCTAATAAACACGCGAATTTGACGCGGCGTAATGTTTCCAGAGGTAAGAAAAAACGGCCCTCTGTACGGTCACATTCAAAGAATGAATTACTTTCGTATACATACGCTCCATTTCTTACGTTGACTTGAGTAAACATCTGACTGCAAGCGATTGTGATTTTTTTACGGCAATTCTCAAAGTCGTAGATCCAGAGAGAGAGAGAGGTTGATTGATTAATTGATTGATTGTTTATTATATGCTTTGGTATGACCTTTAGGCAACTAGGTACAAGTAAAGTAAAAATAAATGAATAAAGTATACAAAACTATCGAATAACACCACTGAAAGTGGTTAAAATAACAAAAATAACAAATAAAGTATACAAATATGACTCGCATCTAAAAGAAACAATAACACCGCAATCATAAATGGCATAGCTAGGCCGTTTACGTTTTAATATAATAAAAAATAAAAATAGAAATAAAATAGATGAGCGGAGAAGCGATACAATGCGAATAAAAATATACAAAAGCAAAAATAACATAACAAAAAATAACGCAATGTAAAAATATAAGTAGAATATAATAAAATTAAAATCAAATTAAAATCAAATTAAAAATTAAAGAGAGAAAGAGAGAGAGAGAGTAGACGTTGTTGACACCTCGGGGCTTTTATTACAAACGAGAAGCCTCAAATACCTAAAGCTCCCTCGATTGATGTACGCGACAGCGGAGAAAGAGGGGCGGCGATGGAAACGAAAAAAAAAAAGAAAGAAAAAATCGTCTGTACCCTCGTTCGAAGATGCTTATTGTTGGGTCCAGATTGGCCTTCACTCAACGTCGACAACGTTGAAGATCCAAAAGACGCGATGAAATATATAAGCGCGGAGAGCGAGAGTCTCTCCTCGAGGCGTGCCTCGGAAGAGAGGTTGCAAAAAAAAAAAAAAGAAAAAAGGCAGAATAGGATTCGCGAAAGCCGTTCAAATAAGAGCGGCCACTATAAATTACTGACAGATTGATCGAACACCGCGTCTCGCGTATAGGACGCGCAAGGACCGATAATTCGAGTGTTGGCGATGAAAAATTGCGAACATCATATAATCTATCTATCTATGTGTCTATATATATACAAGATATACACAGGGTGTCCCAGAACTGAATGCGTTCTCTGAAATGGGGGGTTGGGGGTGAAATTCTGAGTCGATTGATATAAGCATGTGTGGGTCTCAGATCAACCGCTGAATTATTATTAATTTTTAAAGGCGAGCCAATCAGGTGCGCCCGATGAGCTGGCGGACGTCGGTGAGCGATACGCGCGAGGAGTGGTGCCTGGCGGGAGCACCACACCTACGCCGGCTCGTCGGGCGCACCTGATTGGCGCGCCTTTAAAAATTAATAATAATTCAGCGGTTGATCCGAGACCCACACATGCTTATATCAATCGACTCGGAATTTCACCCCCAACCCCGCCATTTCATGGAACGCATTCACTTCTGGGACACCCTGAATACATACAGCGTGACCGCAGAAAATAACGTCCTGAGGGCGAATCTAGATGCTTCGTATCGACACCTATCCGAATCAACCCCCATGTATGTTCTACGATCTTTTTTAATTTTCGAAAAAGAAGCTCTTTTTTATTTTCATCTTTAGTGCATATACTTTCTGAGTGATTTTTTTTAACTTGTGCTGTCATTATATAAAGTGCACTTTTGAGCAATAAATAAATGACAAACTGCACACTATCCTAAATGTCGTAGATTTTGTTCATAAGTTTCAAAAATAGGTTTATCGGACGATCAATCGCTAATGTTCGAATAGTAAAAAAATTACTTATACCAGTCCAAGTGACTCCCAATTGCTTTAAAAAAACTTCTAGGCGGAAAGTACATACGCAAAAGAGAAACGAATAAAAAGCTGTGTTACGGGAAAACGTGAAATAAAATTTAATAATGCTTTTTTCTCGTGAGATTCAAGTTTGCACCGTTGGAATGCAATGAAAATTATAATTTTTTCACTTCTCATATTTCTGTATTCGGTTTTTCGCTATGAAAATTCTTCAACCATATTTGAAGATGCTTATTTAAAGATCTACAATCGAATTGCGCGAAAGAAATGTGTATATTAATAAAAATAAGGAAATAAAAATATCCTAACCGAACTCCGACAATTTTCAACCGATTCACTTGAAATGTTGAATATATCTTGAAAAATACCTTGTCTATGGAAGTACGTAGGATATTTTATTTATTTCATAGTCCATTTGTTATTAACAATTATCTGACGATTTTCCAGGCAAATTTTTCACTTTCCAAAAATTTGCCTAAAAAATCGTTAATAACAAATGAACTTTGCAATATAAAAAAAAATCCCACGTACTTCCATAGACAATGTATTTTTCGAGATATATTCAACATTTCAATTGAATCGGTTGAAAATTGTCTGAGTTATGTTTCCGGCCAACTTAAAAAAATGCAGGTTTGAAATAAACGCTGCACAGCCTATATTTTGAAATTAATCGCTTCAAAAAAATTATTGTATACAGTCGCTTATATGTATGATAAACACCCTTTTTTGCAATCTCGATTTATTTTGTAATCTTTCTGAAAAAAAAATCCCCAAAAAGCCTATTTCTTCGGCCTTTAGAGTGGCCTAAGGCCTTAAAAAGGTCGGAGAACGTACATGGAGTTGATTTGGTTGGGTATTAATACGAAGCATCTAGATTTTCTTTTTGGACATCACTTTTCGCGCTACCCTGTATATATATATATATATATATATATATATATATATATATATATATATATCCAGATTTCGTATAATCAAGAGCTGACGTTCCTGGCCCAGCCATTTTGTCATCAGGTCTTCATCGTCGACAATACTTGAACCGTTTCTCATACATACGTCAATGAGACAAACGAAATACCCTTCTCATGGCGTCTTTGTTTCATCTTTCAAGCTCAATACTCCCTACGATTATAAACGATTAATCCCTGCGGCAAGTTTTTTGTCACTCGAAACTTAACAGTTCTCGAACGTTGGCGAGTGATGGTGGGAAATTGTTCCGAAAAAAGGGACAATCTCTAAAACGTGTCGCCGTTGGTAATTAATGAATCGGTGACAATTGGGTTGTCCGTATCGAGTGAGGGCGATTATTCAGTGCCTGTTCCAAGCACCGCCGTGAGCAATATTCTATTTTAATGGAGACAAGAGGACGAGGAGAATGAGGATCTTGTTCTTGTTGGCCAAGTTCTTGGCAGAGCGATGAGCGGGAAAATGTGTGTGGGGGAGAGAGAGAGAGAGAGGGAGAGAGAGAGGGATACAAAGAGAGGGTGAAGCAACCCTAAAACTCAAGTGTAATCGCTGCCAACTATTGATGCATTTATGTTACTACAATTATCCAAAACTGTAAACCCACTTCGCCGAGTATGATATTTAAATATACATGAAGAAAGATAGCAAGAAAGAGAGTCAGAGAGGACCAGAAAGAGAGAGAGAAAAACGAGTAAAGGAGGCTGCGAATTAAACCTGATTTTCTCACTCGCTCTCTCTCTCTCTTTCTCTCTCTCTTTGCGCTTTGTGAACGAGTGACTGTGCTACTTTCGGTCTACTTAGGTTTTGCTACTTGTATTGTAAGTAGTTACAGTTCGACTTAGTGTTGGGCGCTTCTTTTTATTTTTTATTTTTTAGTGGTCGAGAGCAAAATGTACTATTTTTAATTTTTATATATTTATTTTCATTTCCATTATTATTTTTTAAGTTATGTAATAATCAATTACCTCAAAGTGTAACTAAGGCATAATAAAATGTATCTATCCATGTATCTATCTCTGATTCTCTCTCTCTCTCTCTCTCTCTCTCTCTCTCTCTCTCTCTCCCTCTCTCTCTCTCTCTGGGTTAGATCCGGAAACATCACTATGCGGAAAGAGGATGGTCAACCTAAGTTGGTCGTGAATTCTGAAGTTGAACTGTCGAAATTGGAATGATCACTCTCAGTACAATTTAAAAGGAAAAATAAAAAAAATAAAAATGCGATTGAAAATAGGAATAAAAATCAGAAGAAGCAAAATTTACAGTACTACGTT
>OY723385.1:68219080-68249080 GCA_963210295.1 Ophion ellenae
ATATACATATATATGTGTGTATGTGTGTGTGTGTGTGTGTGGGCGCGCGCGCGCACGCGTATGTGTACATACATATGTATATATACATACATACATGTATATACAGGGTATCCCAGAATGAATGTGTTTCCTGAAATGGGGGGTTGAGGGTGAAATTCTGAGTCGATTGATATGAGCATGTGTGGGTCTCAGATCAATCCCTGAATTATTATTAATTTTTTAAGGCGGGCGCACCTGATTGGCCCGCCTGCAAAAAATTAATAATAATTCAGGGGTTGATCTGAGACCCACACATGCTTATATCAATCGACTCAGATTTTCACCCCCAACCCCCCATTTCAGAGAACGCATTCAGTTCTGAGACACCCTGTGTGTATATATATATATATATATATATATATATATATATATATATATATATATACATGCACACACACACATGTATACATAAAATAGGTACGGGCTGCAACATACAGAACGAGCGAGGGAGAAGCACACATACCGGCATATGAACGCGCTTGGTCCAACAATGAACAGGATTCACTACCATCTGGCTCCGCTTCCGCGTCCCGGAAATTGAGGAATCTTACGGAAAAGAAGTTTGCGCAACATCTGCACCCGTATTCTCTCTCAACCCTCGACTCGCTTCTCGAGAAAGTGAGAAATTTTCCAACGAAATTCTCGTCGATAGCCTTCATAAAAGAACCGCAAAGATCTCGGAGCAACAAAAGGGGTAATCTGGGCCAACTGGTTCGTTATACGGTCGATTGCGGCTTGCCAGCGTACACCGCACGACTTGATCTGTTGTTAAAAAAGCTCTTTTCTTTTGTTTCGATATTTCAAGATTGCTGGATCGTGCAATTCGAGAACTTCCAAAGTGGACGCCCAAGGGGTTTGGTGAAATTAAAAAAATTGACCGAGCTATGACGAGTTTTGGACTGGCCTACTGAAAACACCCCAATAGGGGTCTGCACGAGCTTGGAATGAAAAACATGCGTTTTTTTTTGCTGTATAGTTTTATAGCCCGGGGTCTTTTAATTTGCGACAAGGGTTTTGTAAAATTTCAAAAGTTGATCGAGTTATGACGATTTTTGGGATGGCTGAGATCGACGATGCTGACGTTTGCATTGTTGGAATGCAACGGCATTCTTTTTAGTTGCTCAAAAGTTATTGCAGCCGATTTTAAGTACGGAAATACACTCGAATGATTTGATGTATTCTTATTAAAGATCTACAACCTTAATTTGCTAAAAAAAGCTATTGGATAGTGAGAAAAATGAAGGAATGGAAATGTTCGTCCAGTGCACCATGGCGAACCACCCTGTTGCCATTCAGCCATTTATCTTTCGCGTTGTTCTCGAAACTAAGTTTTAGAAAATCGGATGATGTTGTTTTGATAAGACCTTTTGCAAGACCGGATGATTTTGTCAATGTGTTTATCCATTTGTTAACCACGAATTATTAAGGGGGTATCCCTATCGGGAAACATTAAAACATCGTTTTTTTGCATATCGTTATAGTGTGAACTTTCAAGTATATTTTAAGGCCAACCGGACCCTGATATTCAAAGTTAAACTTATTTTGGTGGAACAGTGTGGGTCGGGTTTACCGCGATCCATCGAGATTAAACGCGATTATCTCGAAATTACATATCTTGACACGGCGGTATTGACATCTCGAGTAACTTTCGCACTATTGACTTGAATTTGCACAGTTAGCGTTCAAACAGTAGTCATTTTTGGTTCACGATCGCATTTTTTTAATTGGATGAACCATTTGTTAATAACAATGACTTCAGCATGCTGTTTTTCAAGATAAAAATGAGGCTTTCTAATACGAAATAATTAATAATAAATTAATAATTTATTATTCATTATTGAATATTGATATTAAATATTTAATATTTTATTTAAATATAATTTTCACATTTAAAAAATAATAATTTAAAAAATATTTCTATTTTTTTAAATATTATTTATTTATTATATATTTAATATATTAAATATTATTTAAAATATTAAATAAAATAATAATTTTAAAAATAATAATAATTTAATATTTTATTTAAATATATTTATTATTAAATATTAAATATTTAATAATACATTTTTATATTTAATATTAAATATTAAATATTAAAATTAAAATAATCTAATACTAAAAAATACGAAAAGTGGTTCGTGAACCCATAGCCTGTTCGATATATTTGAATTTTTTTTTGTTGTCGTTTCAGATCACATTTGAGCCTGGAGCCTGCAACGCCAACTGCAGCACCAGGAACACTTTGAAAGATTTTCTTCCGGAAAAATTACATTGCAACCACAAACATGTGTACATCATGCTGGGAAACAATTAATTTATTCCAACCAATGTGTTACTAGAAAAAAAAATCACCATTCCGACCCTTCAAATTGGGCTTCCAGAGAGGAATACCCCGTTAAAATTGTTTTATTTTTCGGTTGAAAATCGAACATTTTTTTTTTTCGACAGCTTGCCATTTTCGTAATCTTCATCATTTCAACCAAGAATCCGACCATACAAAAGTTTTATTATTACACTAAAAGTCCACTTTTTTAATTTCCAATTCAGGTGACCCTAGTTGCCAGGACGACTTAGACCGATTGGCCACCCAGTCGCCCTTTCTTTAAATAATAATAACTTCAATGTTTATCAATATTTTTCAATAAAAATAAATCTCAAGCTTGGCAAGACTATGTACTAATTGTCTGTAAAATTCCGCCGCCGTCACACCGATACTTCCACGAGAAAAAAAATCTTGAAAATCGACCTGTTTCATTTGGCCCGCAGTTGAGGTTCTACTTGAGAAGAAATTTACATGTTAATACGTTGTCCATACACGCGTATAGTTGCGCCTTCATATTTTATGCACTTTATTTGCAATTATTATATACACGAAGAAGAAGCGAGGCTCATCTTCTTTTGACGTCGGGGCAGAATCGAAATGAAATTGCCCGTGTAACAACGTCGACGTTTGCTCGAGGCGATGGGGGAAAAAAACAGAAAGAGGAAAAAGAAATGAGAAGAAAAAACGCGAAGAAAACGTTACACGCGATCGTGGCTTTCCGCTCATGCATATATATATATATATATATATATATATATATACACACACACATACGAAGCACGCAGTTGTAAAACATATATCGAAGGTACAAGGCGAGGGTAAAAGGGTCTTTGGTGAATTTACGATTCAATCCCGAGAAACATATACTCGACAATAGCAAACCGAATTTTTCTCTCCCTCGCTCGCCCCGCGTGTTGGTGTCCACGCTCCGCTGTTTCATATTTTAATGGCGTAATGTACCTCTCTCCCTCCCACTAAATATATATATATATATATATATATATATATATATATATATATATATATATATATATATATATATATATATATATATATATATATATATATATGCGTGTGTGTGTAAAGGAAACTCTTTTCGAAGCATAGGGTGCATCTGCTGGTAACGCGCGAGGGCGTCGAGAACGGCTGACTTCCGTTCGCACTTATTCGCACCAAGGCTCACGATATCTGCAGATAATACTTCGACGTTCGCCGTAAGGGCTAAGCTGGAGGGAACAGTTACGTTCTCGGTCAAGATTCGATAGGAAAATAAGTACACAACGAAATAAAGACAACGGTAAAACATATAATTGTTTATCCGATCGTTCGTATGGATAATATAAATCACTTAATAACGATACACGAGATTGATGTTTGTATAGTTGGCGTGCAATGAAAATTGCAATTTTTGCATTCCCTCAATTTTGTTTGACAGCTTGTGCCTACGAAAATCCCTCAATTGTTTTTAAAAATATTCGTTTAACGAACTGCAATATAAATGTATGAAAAAAGATCTTCTATAATGATAAAAATATGGACAATAAAACGTAAAACAAAACGTTCGTTCCAACGATGCAAACTTCAATACCATAATGATAATGGAAAATTGATCACGTTGAATATTATAGTAATCATAACGGAATGTAATAATAATGATAATAATAATGGATAATACAAATAAATTAAATTAATCGATTTATTATTCTAATAATATTGTTCATTCATATCATAATAATATTATTAATTTATATCTTTATTATTCATATCATTATGATAATAATGATATGAATAATAAAGGAGTTTATTACTAATCTTATAAACTTGTAGTGTCTGAACGTTCGGTTTCTTTTCAGGCTGTAATTAAGTCGATAGGGAGAGAACTCGATGCGGAGGGATCTTTAATTTTTTTTTAATTTCCGATCTGATTGAGCGATATTTTTTTTCTGCTGATGTGATTATGAGTACGACAAACTATACAGATTTTTTTTAATTTAAGAGGTTATATACAAAGTTGATGGAAAAAATTGAGATATGTTCGTGAATTTTTTCAAGGGCGTTACGAAGATTTTATTGGAAAAAACGAAATACAGTTTGTTGGAACTGGTCTCGGAGAACAAAATTAGAATTTTAACAATAAAAAATATTAACAACTGTAGGACTTTAGCCCTTCCCCGGAAAAGCCTTTTTTTCAGAGGCGTGCGGTGAACGTGATTAAAGGCGAACCACTCGACTGAAATGAAAAAAAGTCAAAAAATTCCTGAACAAGAATGTCATACGGTTTACTTGAACGGTTTGTTTACCAAAAAAAACTCTTTCAAATACGAGAACTATTTTGCAAAAAAAAAATCTTTTTTCGAGGTGTTGAGAATTTCGAACAAAAAATTGTTTAAAAGCATCGCACATTTTTTTTATGAAAAAGGAACCGTTCAAGTACACGAGATTGTAAATATCAACAATTAAAAAAAAATTCATGAAGATCGGGTGAAAAGCTTTCGAGTTATCATGTTCACGGCGACGGTACGTTTTATTTTTATTTCGCCCCATACTTGCAGTAGAAAACGCGGCACAATTTATGATCTAGTGCTCCGATGTCAATGAACTTCCGCACAGATATTTTCGAAAGCATGTACTTTTAGAATATGCAATAAAAAAATTGTTGATTTTTTCAGCCCCAACTTTGTATATAACCCCTTAATGGAAACAATGTTTAAAAAAAAAACTAACTATTTAAAAAAAACTAACTATTTAAAAAAAACTAACAATGTTTAAAAAAAAATAACTATTTTAAAAAACACTGTTTCCATTAAGGGGTTATATACAAAGTTGAGGCTCAAAAAACAACAATTTTTTATTGCATATTCTAAATATATATATATATATATATATATATATATATATATATATATATATATATATATATATATATATATATTAAAAAACGCGTTGTTCATACTTGTTTATAACTGCTTATGACTTTTCTCCCTTTTATGACCGCATTACGTTTACTGAGAAATTCCGTTTACAAAGCATATGATTCTTTGCACAAAATAGCCCATACACGAAATACATATTCATCCCTATTGCAGCGTCAGACATTTCCTTCTCTCTCTCACTCTCTGTCTCTCTCCTCTTCCTCTTTATCGGCGTGCGTGAGTTTTCCGCCAACTGCTTTTATCCTGGCATTTTTTCTCCGCCTATAATGTACACCATACGCGTCGGCAATGTATCGGCGTTCGGAGTGCGCGACGTCATCGAACTTCCGGCCGATAAGTTTTCAGGGGTGGAGCTCTCGGGCTCTCACGCGCTGGCACGCGAGCAAGATCTACCGGAATACACGAAGGTGGCGAGAGAGGGTGAATTTAAGGAGGCGAGAGAATTGAAAGAGAGAGAGAGAGAGAGATAGAGAGAGAGAGAGAGAGAGAGAGAGAGAGAGAGAGAGAGAGAGAAAGAGTACGGATGATAGGGATTGAGGTAAGGACGCGGTGAAGTATCCCACATCCATATACAGGGTGGCCCGAAAAGTGACGTCTAAAAATAAAACCTATATGCCTTGTATCAATACCTATCCGAATCACCTCCACGTATCTTCTACGATTTGTTTAACTTTTCGAGAAAAAAGAGGTTTTTCATTTTTCTCTTTTTTCAGGAGTGTACTTTTCTCGCGATTTTTGTTGTTCTATGAAGAGCACTTTTGAACACTCGTCTAAATGACTCCCAATAGCTTGTAAAAAGTTCTGAGAGGAAAGTGGGGTCAATAGTGAAATTAAATATTAAATAATAATATTTAAAATAATATCCAAAATTAATATTAAAAATAAGTAATGAATATGAATTGTTGATAACACCTCGAATCACTATAATTTAGCAAGAAAATTACCGGTCGCGTTAAAACCGATTTCTCAGTTTATTATCGAATTTTGACGTCACACGAAATTCTCTAGCTTATGGTACTTGCACACCGCGCAAGTTAAAGAGTGTCCGAAAATCACTGGATATTTTTATTTATTAATAAAACGTATTATTTATTTGAAAAAAAAACGAATATTTTTATTTTCATGTTGGGTACAAACACGATGGTTAAAAAAAAATGTCTCTTGTGTAAATGCTATTTTTGTTCAAGGGGGAATATACCTTTGTGACTTTTTTTTTGCGTTTTTTTCCTACATCTTTCAGAATAGAAGAGCAGCAAGAGAATGTTGAATTAGAAGGACAATTATATGGTCTAGGCGTCGCTGATTAATGGTAAATACGAAATTTTCATGATTTTACAGTACTTAAAACTTTAAACGCGTTTTTCTCGAAACTATGGTTTTAGACACGGGCGTATGCGCCTCGAGTTTTCAATCGATTAACTTGAAATTTTAACTGTAGCTTCTTGACAACATTTTCTAGTCCAATATGTAGGATTTTTTCGATAAGTTGAAATTAAAAATTTTTATGATCGATATCCGCCGGATTTTTTTGCGAAAAAAAAATCACATTAACGCAATTTTTTTTAAATCAATATTTTGAAAAACCCCTACGTACTGGACTAGTTTTTTATATCTACTTTTAAAATATATTTTGTTTTTTGTTCTAGCTTGAAAATTATGACCTGTCCGAATACGCCCGTAGAGGACTATGAAAAAAAGGAGTTTCCTTTCATCAACTACTGCGCCGCCATTTCGATTCAAAATCATTTTTCAAAAAATTCTTTTACTTTAAGACTTGGATTAACTTGTATACAAAACCGTATTAAAAAATATTGTTTGGTTTTTCTTAATGAAATTGTCAAAAATGATCCTTGATTTTGCCCTCACAATATTCCCCCTTAAAATAGCATTAAGGCAGTAGTCTGGTCTAGAAAATTGACAAAATCGATTTTTTTCTCTTCATTTTATTATTCCTTAGACATTTCTTAATACGCTCGTGAAAACCGTTTATTGATATTTCAAAAATTAGCAGAGTAATAGAAATTATAAGCAAGCCACGCGCAAATCTCATCTAACGGTATCAAAACTTTGAACGCGTTTATTTCAGAACTATGTTTTTCAAATCGGCGCCCAGGATATCTCGATAACTAATTGACCGATCGAGCTCAAATTTTGCACATACCGTCGGTAGCCTCTTTCTGAAGACTGGTAGCAGAATTGAGTCGAACAATAATTTTGCCCACATTTTATAACTCGTCGAATACCCGAAAATGAATGAAATATCGTTAATCAAAGTTTAACAGGCAGCCATTTTGTAACAAAATTTTTTTAAGTACTAATTCTTCTACCAGTGCTCAGAATACTCATACAGATTGAGAATATATATATATATTTTTTCAGATGCATACAACATCACCCAGAGTGGGCGCCGATCGAGGCGATTTTCGGCGGACCATGTTGTAAAAAAAAATAAAAAAACTACATGAAAATATTTAAAATAATTTTTTTTTAAATGTAGATACATTCTCAAAGGAACAATAAATACATATGTAAAATTTCATCAAGACAACTTCAACGGTTTAAAAGTTATTCCAACCCAAAAATGACGTCAAAAATCTCGCTCTAGACAAGCCTTAAGGGGTTACCCCCACTTGCGATTTTGAAAAAATCGATTTTTTTTAATTGAATTTTTTTGAAGTATAAGTATCTGAGAACATGTCCTGAAAATTTCAAGTCGATACGAACAAAATTGACTGAGATATGAGCGTTGAAAGAGAAGAATCCGCGTTGGAAGAGAAACTTTGAACGCGTTTTTCTCAAAATGGCATTTCTGAAGTCGGTGACCAAGATTACTCGAACACTAATGAACCGATCTTCTTGAAATTTTGCAGGCTTATTTAATACATAAAAATGTAGTCTTTAATCGTTCGATTTTTTTTTCGAAAAAAAAAATGGCCGTTTTATAGCCAAAAAACGGCCGTTTTTTTTCGTTAAAATCGAACCATTAACTTTGACTGTCCGCCATTTTGTGAAAAATGAATATTTTTCAAAATCCTTCGATTAAAGACTAGTTTATACTTATATTTGACTAAATCCATCCGCATTTTTTCCTTCAGATGATCCACTTCGCCGCAATGTTGGTCACCGCAAACCGTGTATACAAAAACATTATTTCATTGACGGCCATTTGCCACTAAACAATGTAATATTTTTCAATAAAAAAATTACTGAAAGTTCTTCAAGATGTGTTCTTTAAGATGGTATATTGATCGATTTAAAAAGTTTTGTAGTTTTCTTTTAAAAAATTCATGAAAAAGGCCTTTTTTTTGCGCTACAAGTGGGGGTAACGCCTTAACATGAGAAATAAACGAGTTAGTACCTAATTTTGGAAAAAAATTCCAAAATCATTTTCACCATGAGAACTCGAAATCCTTGAACTTCGGACTAAGATAACCTAGATTAGATATGTTTCTAACGAGGTGACCTATCGCCCCCTTAAGGCTTTGCAGCGACCTCCCTAACAGCCTGTATACACCATGAATGTGGCTGGAAAACGACAGCTGGTGGAGGCGGTTGCAAGTGTGTGGCCAGACCGGGGAACGAATACCGACGAAAAGGGTGAGTGAAGAAAAGGAAGGAGAAGCAGCACGAGCCAAAAATGTTGTTCTGCCAAATAATGGAAATTATTTAGCCCAAAAACAAGGAAGTGTAAGAGAGCGGGAAAGAGAGACAGACGGATTCAGAGAGTAATAAAGTTGGTTTTTACGAGACACGCGACCATAATATATAGGAACCATTACCTTTTCCCATCTAGCCCTGTGGTACTTTTCATACACGACCTCTCGATTAGTTCTATTAATCTTGTGCCTGCGTGCACCTAGTACCGCGTAGACAAATAATCGATGCCCTACCGGAGAACTCACGGTGAGATAAATACGAGACAGCACGATGAATATCCGTTTCACTGGTATTGTAAAAGTGTAGCGTCGGCACATTCGTATTTTTTTAGGCTCATAGCTGGTCGGGGTGAAATACGACGCTGAATTGATAGCCATGATTTTTTCACATTTTGCATGTCGCCCGTTTGAGAGAGGTTGGCGTCAGAAGGGCTGAAGATTTGTTCCTGAAAGGTATGCGAAAATAAGCGCTTTCGGAATTTTCCTGCAGTCTTTTTCACCTGAATTCGTCAAGTGGAACGTGCGAAAACAGGGCTGTCCTTTTGAGGGGTCTTCTTTAGATGCTACAAAAGGCTGTTTTCGTGATTTTTTTTTTTAAATAGGTTTATATTATAGATATTTATGTAAAAGTTGTTACACTAAATAAATACACTTCCGAAATGCATTTGAAAAAAAAAATTATTTACGTTAGTCACTATTTATAGACTAAAATGGTAGTTAAAAAATGTCCTAAAAATTTGTAGGTTTGCGCTGTTGATGAAATTTCGGAGATGAATCATCCGAAACAAAAAAATCAAACTGTTTTAGATTCAGTATGTAAAGGGGCTATACCAGTGTGAACGCTGAAAATTAGGGTGATTTTCGGGAATTTTTCGGAAAAAAAGTACTCAATTAAATGTTTCGGAAAATTGAGAATATATCTGGCTATATTTGACCTATATTACATAATTTTTTCATAGAAAAATATTGAGATCCAAGCGACTTATGCGCTGCCTTCGAAGGCGCGAAAAAAAAGTTCCTCCACTGCTGACATGATTTCGGCCGATCGAGTAGCTGAAACCGAAAAAGGAATAAATGTCGTTAAACTGGAAGGTATTTCCTGTACAATGACGTAGGATTTTCGAAAAATATCAAAATCTAACAAAATGGCGTGGTTGTGAAAAAAGTCTGTTTTCTTGCCTATAAAACGGTCGTTTTTTTCAATTCCAAATCGTCAATTTTCATCCAATCAAAAATATCCTACGTCATTGCAGAGTAAATATATTCAAGAGTACTCAGTTCAAATTTCAAGTCAATCGAATAATTGCTCTTTGCGTTACAAAGTCAGCAAATTTGAAAAATCTCTTTCAAAAATTTAACTATCGATTTTTGCAAGATAAAATGATTAGAGATACGGCCTTGAAATTTTTGCAGGATATTCTTGAAAGTATGAACTGTCGAAAAAGGCAAAAAAAATCGATTTTTTGAAAGTGTGGTTTTTTGAAAGCGTGATTTTGAAGTTGCGTTTTTTTTTATTGCATTTTTTTGAAGTATAAGTATCTGAGAATATGTCCTGAAAATTTCAAGTCGATCCGAACAAAATTGACTGAGATATGAGCGTTGAAAGAGAAGAATCCACGTTGAAAGAGCGTTGAAAGAGAAACTTTAAACGCGTTTTTCTCAAAATGGCATTTCTGAAGTCGGTGACCAAGATTACTCGAACACTAATGAACCGATCTTCTTGAAACTTTGCAGGCTCATTTAATACATAAAAATGTAGTCTTTAATCGTTCGATTTTTTTTCGAAAAAAATGGCCGTTTTATAGCCAAAAAACGGCCGTTTTTTTTCGTTAAAATCGAACCATTAACTTTGACCGTCCGCCATTTTGTGAAAAATGAATATTTTTTAAAATCCTTCGATTAAAGACTAGTTTATACTTATATTTGACTAAATCCATCCGCATTTTTTTTTTCAGATGATCCACTTCGCCGCAATGTTGGTCACCGCAAACCGTGTATATGAAAACATTATTTCATTGACGGCCATTTGCCACTAAACAATGTAATATTTTTCAATGAAAAAATTACTGAAAGTTCTTCAAGATGTGTTCTTTAAGATGGTATATTGATCGATTAAAAAGGTTTTGTAGTTTTCTTTTAAAAAAATCATGAAAAAGGCCTTTTTTTGCGCTACAAGTGGGGGTAACGCCTTAACATTATATATACTATTAAATTAAATTATTAAATCAACTATTAAATGTACTATTAAAGTATACCCGAAGTTCGATAATTGTAGAATAATTATTTCTTAGTTTAAAAAATCCCTCAATATTGCTTATTTTTGTCCCGTCTAAATGTATATCGCGCCTCAACATCACCAAATATCCAATGCAAAACCGTTTTATCAGCTTTACTAATTATCCGGCTCAATTTTTTTTTTTAATCCCGTTGTAGCAATCGTGAGTACGCATTGAATATCCCGGAAAACGGATTTTCGTTAAATGCATCGAAAACACGTTTTTGAATTCGTAACAAGCAGCCCTTGATGCGACATAGCCCGAAAATCCATTTTCGACACTCATACGTGAACGAATTTTCGTCACGCACGCGAGCGAAGCCCGGGGGCGTAATACTGTTATACGTAGCGGGTCCAAAAGCCGCGCTGTCCCGACGGGAGGACCACATTGAAGATGAAGCACAGCTGCGACTGCAGTTGTTCAATGGAACGAGAAAGAGCGAATAAGGGCGAACAATAATGCGTGTATCATCCTAACGGGGTGTTCTCTCGAGTGGGCTTCGCCATGCCGAGGGGGTGCGGAGATACATGGCGCCGTTATATACACATGTATATGCTCTATCACGTGTGTCATCCCCATAATCATTGAATATCCGCGAAATCGATGACGCAGCTATTACGTCAAAATAAAGCCGGTGTGTATGTATTACACCACCCCCCGCCCCTCCCCCAACCCTCCTCGGTGGCACAGCATCTGGATCGCGAGCACGCAACAAGAGGCGTCTTTTATTTCTATTTTATTTCACCCGATAAATTCTCACCCTCGCCTCGTCATAATGGCTGTTTGGCCAACAGACGCAAAATCGAGCGACTGCGCGAGAGCTGTAGGATGAAGATGAAAATGAAAAAAAAAAAAAAAAAAAAAAACAAGGCGGAAAAAGTCGAATGGCACGAGACAATAAACGGCAAAATGTACATTCGATTGCCGTTCGGCAGGTTCGATCGATTGCGCGGGACGATAAATTGCGCAATAGAGAGAAGGAAATGGCTATAGGCTGGAAAGAGGAAGCTGATGTTTCGTCGCGGAGTTAAGTGGGTCGCGAGCAATTTCTCCCTCACGTTGATGTGACGCCAATCCAATGTACGAATCATGCCCCCACTTTTCGTCTTATCAAACAGGCTGTGCACATTTCACCAATTATTTTCCATTTCGAAATCCTGCACTGAGCAAAAAAAAACCATTTAAATCAAAAAGTATATTGGTTGATCCAAATAAATGCGCTGCTGCGGAGTGCCACCGATATATGAGATTGTTACAATACTATAAAATATTGGAAAATGTGAGTGATTTAAGTAACATAGTATTTTATTTTGAAAAAGCTCCTCTGGTCTGTGAATATCTACATTATTATTCAAGCAAAATGATATTCTATTGACATCATTCTATATACAATTCGTAGATGTATGGATGAAATAATTAAGCGGTTGCTACAACATTTTTTTATTTCGTACAAAAATATAATCAATGGAATCAATTATTTCTTTACTGCATCGAAAGGAATATGCCATGGGACGTAAGTTTTTCAATTTGTTTCAAATCTTAAATATAAGGTGAGCATTAGAATGATCATCCACGATAATAGCGGAGAGAATATCAGATATCCAATGGAATATCCATGAAGAGAATGTCCGATATTCAACTGATAAGAACAGATACTACACTTTTATCTTAGCCACAGGCCAAGAAGCGACACTCTTTAGAGTTTCTCCGACGTTTAAGTAGATTTTCGGTTCGCGCTACGCTTACGAGAAACGAGCGCGCGTGCGGCTTCTAGCGGTTACTCCGAGAACTACGGGTTTCCTCGCACCTATAATTTCGGTGGCGCTCGGCCATGATTTGGTTGAATTTTTTCAACCAAATGCGCAAGAAACCAATTTTATTTTCGCATAATTTTTCAACCAATTCAGACATTTGCTTAATATTTTTCAATAAAAATAAAATATTAATATTTTAACGAATAATGCACTTGGAAATCAATATCGGATATGGTAAAAAAAATAAACGAACATGTTTACTCAATGGAAATTTTATCTGAATCCAACGAGCGAAATTCCATTTTTCTTGTGTACTCGAATCAACAATATTCATGTTGTGAATTGAAACGCTTTTTTTCTTCGTTGCAGAAAATGCATTGAAAAGTATATAATTTGTTCGCGATAATTTTTTAAATAGTTTTAATAATATATTGTTCTCGGCTAACAATATATCTTTTGAATTAAAAAAAAACTTTTAATTTTATCATGTTATTAAAGTCAACGGCGTTTTGTTTGGACTAATAAATCCGATTATTTACACCAACAATTTTACAATTGAATCAACGAAATTTCATTCAATAACACCAATGATATTGGATCAATGATTTTTCTCTCTCAGTGTGCAGCATCATTCGCAGCCATCCCCTTGGCGCCTCGTCCAGCCGCCCCGAGATACAACATGCGATGGAATGGGACACAACAAAATGAAAATGGAAAAGTAAGTTGGACGGAGCGCGGCCTATTAACTCGACCTCGAGGGCCCGGGAGAGCTATCGTTTCGAAAAAAAAAAAGAAAAAATACACCTATAGCCAACACGGTCATGTGCCTAAAGCCGCAAATCGAATCTAGTCGCCATACCTGTCGATCCGGCGGGATAGTCGAGTAAAAGAGACGAAAACCCAGCCCTTTTTAGCGTAGAATATGAATTTTCGACTGAAGGTAGATGGTTACATACTGAAAGTAACTCCAATGAAATGTTGCCCCTCAACTCACCCAAGAAATAGGGGTTGAAAAATTAAAAATCGCCTTATGTCGATAATTAATAGCCCGATCGAAAAAAGTTTCAAACAAAAGTTGTTTCGAATAATAAAATTCGTATAAAGTTATTCGACGTCCAACCCCCTATCTTTGATAGTAGCGGCACAAAAACGATTCGAAAATTCGGGGCTGACTTCAACCCCTATTTCTAAGGGTTGGGGCGAGTTGAGGGGTAAAATTTTATTGGGGTTACTTTCAATGTGCAACCATCTACCTTCAGTCGAAAATTCATATCCTATGCTAAAAAGTGCTGGGGTTTTGTCTCTTTTACTGGATTAAAAGACAGAGACACGGTTTGGAGCTGAAGATACAATCAAATTTTAGCTTGTATTGTGTATATTCGTGAATTCGTGAAAAAAAGTTGGAGCTGCTGCTTCGTAAAATATTCGAAATGCTGATATTTTACTACTTTTTTACTAATTTTTTGGTCCCAGTGATAAAGCTGCCTCTCTGTATAGAGACTGCAGATTGTTGGCGGGCTTTTCCAATTGTCATACCCCGTTTTATCGATAGGGCAAACTCAAAGATTTGTAAAGACCAGAATTATAAAGTATACCGAAATTTCCAAAAAAATGCCATATTAGCCTTTCCGAACTTCGTAGATCTCTGAGTAACTCTTAAAATGCTTGAGGCTTCGTCTGTAGGGAAAATTAGCGAAAAGATGTAGAAGCAGTTCAGTAATATTCATTGTCATTGCATCCCAACGATGAAAACGTCATTCTCAAATTCCGTCAGCCTTTTTCCTTCTGATAAATACGATTCAGGATACGCCTGTTGCGATCACGGGACAACATCCCTAGATAGTAACTTTCGAATATATCAAAAAAATGTACAACATGTTCATTTCGAGTTGGTGTTGGACAAAAAGAATAAATACATTAGCTGATGTCACTAATCATTTTCCCCCATAATCAAAGATGTTGCAGATAAACAAGTCAAGCCACCTAATCTCCTCTGATGTCTAATTAAACGCGAAGACGAAGCATCAATCGTAACAGACGTTGAAGGTGCATCATTCAACCGACAGGACATTCTCGAACCCCATTCACGTAACGATTTCGACTCGAACATCATGTCCCAGTTCTACCTTCCGTGTTATCGAGTGCTGAATCCGAAAGAATCATCAAGAGCGAACGAATGCCTTCAACGAGGATTAAACGACGGGAGAGAGATGATTGCTGTGACCCGCCCGTTATTACCGTTGCTTGGCAGAAGCCTTCGCGAGAGGCCTGTGTCGGCGCCCAACACCCCGTTGCGTTGTACATCGCCGTGTGGCATTCTCGAAAAGTTACACAGGATTTAGGGTCTCCGTTAACATAGGGGAAGACTCCCTCTCGAGGGTGTACGCGCCTCGGAGTATTCGGGGCCAATGGGACACATTGCAGGCCCAGTAAAGCGTATCGTTAGTTCGCCAATGATGGAAACCGAGTCTCGTGCAGCGACGTTTCGAGGGCTTCGGGGATATCAACGTTTCCAGTCTGTCCACGGTTATATTTGGCCCGTCGTAATGTACAATCGCCGTATGACCGGTTTTCTATGCCCTCTCGAGAGAGCCACCCCTGCAGCATGGATAACCCGTGGAGAGTTAGAGGGAGAGAATGGACACTTGGACTGATGACTCCCAATGTAATCAGCTTTAATGCGTGGCTCGCTCACCGTGTGAACCTCTCGACAGGATAAACAATAATCGTGGCCACGTGAATGGGCCACCTGACTGATGGAGGGCCAGCTGATGAGGTGTTGGGCCATTTGCTAGCCGCGAAGATTCCAAATGTATCCTGCGTCTGATTGATGGGGGCTCGAAGCGAATTGGCAGCCTCCGATGTGCTGTCATGGCTGCGTCTGGCGGCTATAAATTTGCCAATTACCAGATAGAGAAGTTGATTGTTGCTTCTGAAGTCATATGACGAGCGCAAACTGATGTTTTCCCGAGATTCCTGATACCACTAATGCCGTACGTCCACGTAGGCAGAGTCACGCAGAAGGTTGGTAATTCGAATCTCTCTGGTTCTGAAAGTTCGAACGTTGCGCCCTTTCGCATGCGTCCACATACGTTTGCGTCTTCTATATACTCGCAGACTTACTAGGTGCGCAACTAAGTTCCCGGGTTTCACACGTGGATGGCGCTAGCGACACATGTAGTCGGCATACAGGTTTGAAATTGGGTGTCTTTAAAGCTTGGACATCTGTTAAGAATACCCAATCGTAATATAAACAAATATCGCAACACTACGACCTTTTTACTAACCTCGAAAATGTCAAAGTTTGTGCCAAATAAACAGCATTTGCGAGAAACATTGCTTTTCTGCTTCAACCTAAAAAAACAGCAGCTGAAGCACGTCGGTTACTTGAGGAGGCCTACGGCGAACATATACCATCAAAAACAACGTGTGAAGATTGCTTCAAGCGGTTTCAGAAGTGGCGATTTTGAGACTGGGGACAAGGAGCGCTCGGGAAGACCGCAAACATTTGCGGACGCCGATCTGCAAGCGTTATTGGATGAAGATGACACTCAAACAGAAGATCAACTTGCCGAGGCATTAAATGTGACTCGGCAATGTATTTCGAAACCTTTGCACGCTATGGGAAAAATTCATAAGGAAGGAAAGTGGGTGCCGCATGAGTTGACTGAGAGACAAATGGAAAATCGAAGAGCCACTTCCGAAATTTTGCTTTTGCGTCAGAACAGAAAGAATTTCCTGCATCGAATTGTTACTGGCGATGAAAAATGGATATATTTCGAGAATCCCAAACGCAGAAAATCGTGGCTTTCACTTGGCGGACCGTCAACATCGACGGCACGGCCAAATCGCTTCGGAAAAAAGACAATGCTCTGCGTTTGGTGGGATCAGAAAGGAATCGTGTACCATCAGCTGCTGAAACCGGGCGAAACTGTCAATGGGCATCGCTACCGACAACAACCAATCAATTTGAACCACGCATTGCTCGACAAACGGCCAGAATGGGACACGAGACACGAACGTGTGATATTGCAGCACGACAACGCTCCGTGCCATCGCAGTTCCATCGTCCAGGACACCATAAAAACACTGAAATCAGATCTGCTACCGCACCCGCCGTATTCGCCAGACCTGGCCCCTTCAGACTATCACTTGTTCCGGTCGACGGCGCATGGCTTGGGTGGGCTACACTTGGCCAATTACGATGTAGTACAAAATTGGTTCGACGAATGGTTTCAGTCCAAAGACGCGTCTTTTTATCATCGCGGTATTTATGTATTGCCAGAGAGATGGCAAAAATGTGTAAATAGCGAGGGACAATACTTCCAATGAACCATTTTTTGTATTTGTCTTGAAATTTTCGATTTTTTATTGGTAAAAAAAACCCGGAAACTTAGTTGCGCACCTAGTAAAGTCAAAAGGGATTCTGAATCTGAGCCTAAACGTACGTCACAGGCCCCTTTGATTTCATAAGCTGCTTCCTCGGTGAACTCCACGATAGTCCTCCTTCGATACTCCCTTGGCCTAGCCACTGAAGGGTGGATCGATACGAGCATCCCCTGAGCGTCCAACTAGCTCCGATCTTTTCCACCTGAAGAGTTATTCACCAATTTCACCATACAAAGGGATGATAAGCTCTGCATCTGGGTTGATGACAACTAATCAAAGCACGTTCTCGCCCTTTCTTTCTCTCTCTTTCACTCTCTCTTTCTTTCTCCCCTTCATTGTAGACAGTTTCCGTTATTGTCAACGACCTCCAGCTGTCAATCGAGGACCGCTCTGCAAAGGCAAGTAAATCGACTTCTTCCACATATACATACACATCATCCAGCTTCGCACGTACAGTGGTGATAAAACACTAGGGGAGAATCTCTCCTCGAGAGAGCTCGATGCGACGAAGGAAATCCCGGAAAATGAGCGAAAAGTAGATTGGCGGGGGAGGGGGGGGGGGGATGAGATTATGGTAGTACGGAGGTGAATCGAGAGTACCCGGTGGTGAAAAAAAAAAGGGCTCGCTCGGCTATGTGGCTTGTCGAGGGTATGACGGAGCTCTTAAGAGGCAAACCCGCGAGCCAAGCCTTATCGATCCTTCCGCACGCCGGTTTATATTACTTCTCATTCCATCGCCCGGCTGATGTGCTCTCACGGCTAGAGGATCTTAAGCGGCAGCAGCCAGCGGGTAGCGACTTTGGCTATGTGTATGTGCACGTATATAGCTGGGATCTCAAACGTACCGGACGGAATAATTGGCCTTCCAAGGGTCCGCGATTACCAAGCCCCTATATATACGTATCCCTCGATACGGAAGCGAATCGTTTTCTCCTACGGGCGTGTGGATGTACTCCACTGGAACCGGCTTTAAGCACTGCACCGATACGCGCGTGCGCACACTATATTAATCTACGTGTAATCAAACCGTGTGGGTTGCTGAGTCGGTGATTTTTATCATTTTTACAGGATTTCTTTATAGATGGTTTACAGTCAGTAAGCCGAGAGGTAAAAACGTAAAAAAAAAAACGAAAAATGTCCTACTACCTAAAAAACTACTGGATCGATTTCGATTAATCTTCCTAAACACTGGACAACATGCGCCATGTGGTTGATTAATGTTGCAATAAATAATGATAGGGAAAAATTGTATGTTTGACGAATTAATAGCAACAATGGAAGCGGACAAATAAATGAATAAATGGAGAAATAGACGAAGAAATAAAAATTCACGAAAAATCAGGGATTGTGTGGAATTTTTTAAATGGAAGTCAATTTTGTTTGGAATAATTTTTTGCTACACGAAGTAGATAAATATATCTGAATATTCTGTTTTCTTTGTCTATATGTTTCATCTTTAAAATATTCAATTAATATATAACAAAGTACCTTTAAAAAATTGAAGTCAAACAGCGAAAAATTTCCGACAAAGTTACCCATTTTGCTACGGAAAAAGTGACGCTAAAGCAAAAAATATTGGTTTGCATTCGAAGAACTAAAGTTGGCCTTGAAAGAACCTTGAGAATTGCCACTGAATAAAAAATAGCTGACATCTGTATTCTTGTTCCCTAAGGGGTTATGCCTAGTTGTAAAAGTAAGATCACTTTTTTTCGAAACTAATATATTTTGACGGTATGTCATCCTAAAAATGTTCCCTGAAAAATTCAAGGTGATCGGATCAATATTGACAGATTTATAGGCTATTATGTTGACGGCCGTCGGAACGCTCGGAGCGTCGTTCGAAACTTTAAACGCTTTTTTCCTCGAAAGTACGTTTTCACAGTCGGAGAGCAAAATACCTGAAAAATTACGGCATTGATCTTTCATTACGGCATTGACCCTTAATAGTCACACTGGGTCCAGTTGGATGAAATAAATATACTTTTTGAAAAATCCACAGAAACCGCTATGTCTATTTCAAAATACATCGTTTCCACATTATAAAACCATTAAAAATTTTTTTTGTCAATAATTACAAGAGTTACAGCAATTTTTGTAAAAAAAAAGTCATTTTTCACGTTTTTTTTTGCATATTTTTTTTTGCATATTTAAAATTTAATTTTTGATTTCTAACCAACATCCTTGTATTAAACAAGGTTCAAATTATACCTCATTATTTTTTTTCATATCGCTCAATGCATTATTTCATTATTTATAACAATTTAAAAACGCCTGGGTCCCATGGACCCAATATGACTATAACGTGATTCTAGCTAAGTGTGACTGATAAGGGTTAAATTTGCATTATTTTTTCTAGATGTAAAAAATATAGTATTAGATCGAAAGATTTTTTTGCGATGCATTAAGAATTTTGACAAAAACAAAATTATAGAATGTTCTACTTTTTTAATAATTTTTCAAACGCCCAATTTTTATAGAAATTTATATTAACGACTTTCTAAAGAAAAACAAAATGAACTGTTTTCGACTGTTACAACTAGGCATAACCCGCTGAAACTATGGAATTTTCGTCCTAAACATCTTTTTCCCAAAATGCATCCCTCCCGGAATATTCACCTCCATAAAGCTAGCAAAGCAAAGTCCCCAAAATGGATTTAATTGGTATCAAAATTTCGTGCTTTTTATGTGCTAATTTTGTGCCTCAATAAAAATGTTTGTCCTCTTATCGTTTAGCGGGTAATCAGAAATCAAAAGTGCTCTGTTGGCTAGCAGAGCCCCCAATGATCTTTGCCATATCTAAGAATGAAACTACGTGATACTTATGTGCTTTTTATGTGCTTTACGAATATCGAACAGCCAAACCCCTATTTTCTTTTTCGCCCGATGTAGACCCTCAAAAAACCCCTTTTGATTTCCAATTTCCCGCTAAACGACAAGAGCACAAAATTGTTTAATGGAGCACAAAATTAGCACGTAAACAGTACAATATTTTGATACCAATTGAATCCATTTTTGGGACTTTGCTCTGCTAGCTTTATGGAAGTGAATATTCCTTTGCAGCGCCTCAAACACCACTGCACATTCACCCCAAGACAATCAGTGCAATCAAGGGAGCGTTATCGGGTCCGTGTCGTCTTGAATCCACATTTACCAAAGCGGAGCAGAAGCATCCACGTCTCGCATCCACCTCCGTAGCTCAAATCTCGCGTGCTTTCGTTCATCAGCCCTCTAAACGCGCCTACCACCGAATCCTTAAATAATTATTCAGCAGCAAGGGGTGCTGAGTGTTCTCCAGGCGATTCCCCTTCTCATCCGTTGATTGATCGTTTCCCCGTCGTCTTGCCCGCGACATTATTAATCCAAGCATGACAAAGCAAAACGCTCAAACGCGTATGTATCCAATGATGGAGGCTTGCCTGGATTGCCTCAGTCGTCCAAAGCAGGATTATTCGCAACTCCGATTCTCAACGTTCCGGCCACTTTTTGTTATGCAACCGCCAATTAAAATGGCCAACAACCGGTGATCAATGTTTAACCCAATTCTCGGCAATCTGCCATCATTTGTCGAAGATCATTAGTTCCTGGAGGAGCAAAGAGGTAAGCTGCTCGAGGCCGCGAATCAGTGGCCAAGTGTAGCCGCGGATGAGCGTAAATGGATGGCGAGAGATGTGGGGACGAATATCAATAGGATTTGTGCACCGAGAGAGTAGATGTATCGAAATGAGCTTTTCCGTAGTGGAAGGACCAAATAGAGGTTGGGGCCAATCATCCAATGTATATACCTCCTCGCACTATGTCGAAACGTCTGATTCATCCTGCGTTTGATGACTGGAACGGCAGAGTTTCCCTTGTGTTCTCTACATGCGTCGACCAGCGAGAGAGCGTGGTAGGAAAGTCCAGCACAATTCTCGATGTACAGCAGGGGATAGAAACATCCCGATAATCCCCCATGCGATTTCCCGAGCCGGGAGAAACAATGGGAAATCAGGCGACGATGCGTTCGAAATCGAGTCACTCTCCCTTCTCGCGTATTAACGATGTACAACAGAGAGATGGCGAGAATTTCCGAGGATTTGACGCAGAATGCAACACGCCCGAGAGAACGAAGCGTCCATGTATGGGGTGGATTTCCATATACGTGTGGAAGAGCAGAGAGGGCCCACACCCTTGGAGAACTTCCCAATTCGATTTTGTACCATATATTGGAGGCTATACGGGACAGGTCGTCCAGCAGTGTTCGCCAGCCCGACAGCCGGCTTAATTCCTCACGGACCTATAATTCATATCTCCGGTTGATCCTGTCACACGAATGGCTACTCTGCTGGCTCTTCTCGCATTGGGGGGGGGGGGCTCATCTCAACCCGTTTTGTCCAACACTTGGCAGTCGTATTTTTGTCGCGGAGCATCGATCGGAAAGATCGCGAAGCGTGCGATGCTTGCGAAGCAGGAAGAACCGCGATCGGATTCAGTTTGGCCTGGCTGCGTGTTCAATGATTCGGCTTTGATCCGATTTGCGGAGGTGTCCAACTTGGTAACGGAATGAGACAAAGTTTCATCCGAGGATGGAGCGGCGGAAAACAAAGAGTACGGGTGTGCAGAGGAAAGGGGAGGAGAACATGATCGAGGAGGTGGAAAGTAACGAGGTGAATGATGATGACGAGGATGGGAATCGAGACTGGAACGTTCTCAGGCCTAGCCTGAAGGCAGACCTTTCTGGAGTCCGGAAAATAGGTGGATTTGTACCATTTTTTATGGATACCAAGCTGATGAAATGAGAACTCCGTTTGCTGGCTTTCATTCTATGTCTTCCAGTATGTTTACGAATTTTTTCACAAGATTTTGGTACTAATGACCGCGCTGGAGCTGCATGGAGCGAATCACCTTCGTCTGAAAGAGACCTGCGGCTGGCAACATTACATCGCAGATTTTTAGGCGGTTGACTTTAAAAAAATCCAGAACATACCTTTTTCCCAACAAGAAATTATATTCGGCGAAGTTTTTTTTACCGAAACCAATTATTTCCTGCAAACGTGCACCATGTGTTCGAAAATCGTTACTTTTCGATTTTCCTGCCTACTTCGAAGGCGAATTATGTCTAGAGCCCTAGAGAGATAACTTTGAATTTTCGCATAGGTAAAAGATACGCAACGGAAATACTTTTATGTTTTCTTTCTTCTCTATCGTCATTGTTATGTAAAATATTTTCCTATGGATTTACGCTGTGGGTCTCTAATGAGGATATTAAAAAAAACATCGTAGGTTTGGAGGGTAAAAAAAAATTCTATGAGAAATAAATGATTTTTGTTGCGTGCCAACAATGGAAACTTCCATATCATTCAAAAATTGGTGGAAAACTCTTGTCGGCGGCAGGACCCTGTCGGCCAGACGTGACTCGCCGTCCACCTTCAGCGTTGCCATTTTCTTACAAAATCTTGTGAAAAAATTTGTAAAGAAACTCGAAGATATGCAAAATAAAGTCGACTAAACGGAATTCCCATTCTATCAACTGGGCATCCATAAAAAATGGTCGAAACTCTCCTTTTGTTCCAGGCTCTGCCAGTTTTCCTTAAGGCCGAAGCCTGAATTAGAAGTTCCGAAAAATGGTTTTTTTTTTCAAATTGCTTAAATCAATAGATAAACAAGGCCAAAAGCAGAAAAGCGATTATTATTTTATATTCATATTCCCTCCTATCGAAAACTTTGAAGCGTGTTTTCTTCAGGTTTCATTTTCACGATTTTTTCAAACTTGCGGGCGTGATAGCAAAAAAACTAAACGACCTATTGAATCAAACCAAAGTTCTCTTCAGTATGAAAATCTCTTCTAAGTAAATAAAAAAAGTCGTTGAAAAAGTTTCTTTAAATCATTTTTATAGCACGTTAAAGTGTTTTTTTTCAAACCTGAGAAAAGTTATAATTTCATGATTTTTTTTCAGCTTTTTCTTAATTCACCCGGAAGAAAAATATATGACAGTTGAACATTTTTTTCGTTTTTTCGTTTCAGTCAAGAATTACGACCTGCATCTTTCCCGCCGATTGGGGACGCCAGTGGCAAGACGCACATGGAATAGGCTGACAAATCTGCAGTCATTTATTGTTTCATGTCGAAACATTTTTTTAATACATTTCAAATATCCATGAAAAGATACCTCAATGTTTACTGGGCTCACTCGTTTTTTTCCCTTCTAAAAAAAATCCCGAAAAACCGTTTTTTTAACCTTCTAGTTCACGCTCCCGCCTTAAGGGGCTATACCAGTGTGACACTTTCAAAAAATCAATTTTTTTGCCTTTTTCAATAGTTTATACTTTTAAGAATATCCTGTAAAATTTTCAAGGCCGTATCTCTAATACTCCCCGAATGGCACCCTTCTAAAGATCAACCGCTCGTAGGTACAAAATCGATAGTTAAATCTTTAAACGCGTTTTTCTCGAAATGAGATTTTCCAATTTGCTGACATTGTAACTCAAAGAGCAATTATCCGATTGACTTGAAATTTGAACTGAGTACTCTTGAATATATTTACTCTACAATGACGTAGGATATTTTGGATTGGAAGAAAATTGAGGATTTGGCATTGAAAAAAACGACCACTCTATAGGCAAGAAAACAGACGTTTTTTTCATAACTACGCCATTTTGTTAGATTTCGATATTTTTCGAAAATCCTACGTCATTGTACAGGAAATACTTTCCAGTTTAACGACATTTTTTCCGTTTTCGTTTCCAGCTACTCAATCGGCCGGAATCATGTCAGCAGTGGAGGAACTTTTTTTTTCGGCGCCTCCGACGGCAGCGCATAAGTCGCGTGAATCTCAATATTTCTCTATGAAAAAATTATGTAATATTGGTCAAATATAGCCAAATATATTCTCAATTTTCCGAAACATTTAATTGAGTACTTTTCTTCCAAAAAAATCCCGAAAATCACCCAAATTTTCAGCGTTCACACTGGTATAGCCCCTTAACACGCAATTCCATCGCTTTTCGCGTACCATCTGCACGATGGAATTATATTCTCTCGCCTCATTCTTCCCCGTCGTTGATCGTTTTCTCTCATCAAGAGTCCATACAAAAGAGGCTATAAAGGGCCGCGAGGAGGACAACGCGACGCCGAGACACAAAGGAGGACTCGGATTGCGAGAGCTGGAAGGACGACGGAATGAAAATGGGCTCCTTGGGTTTATGCGGTCGTCACTGCAGCTTCGCTTTTCATCTCCGTCCGCCGCTGCTTCGTGCGAGGGCCCGAGTTTGAAACGCCGCGCGGAAGAGCAATGAGTGCACGTTGAGGAATCCCCTCTGGCCCATTCCGCGTCATCCTGTCCCATGGAATTCAGACGCGGTGAAGAACATTATTTGACGAATCACGTCGCAAGAGACGACGATGAATCCAGCAATCTACATAGCTCCGGACCACTTTTTTCGACCACGCGAGTCTTCCGGAAACGTTATATCCGGTTTTATAAATACCCGATGGTTTTTGGGCCAATGAGGCTCAAGAGGGTTGGCAATTTTTTTTTTTTTGTTAAAATAATAATTAGAAGAAGAAAAAAAAACGAAAAAAAATGCAACTACGATGACCGATTTTACAACGAGAATTTTTGCGCGAAAGGTTTGGGACTTTTTTTGTCGCTTGATCTAGGGTAAGTTTTCCAGAAGTTTTCCATTCGTTCACAGATATTTTATACATAGACCATTCCCAACGTCCATCTGTTGAGCATACCGTCAGGAATTCCATGCATCGCGTCTCCATTCCATTCTGTCTCCAGTCCCTGTGGTTTAGAATTTAGCGCGCTGTATCTCATTAACTATTCATTCTACGGGAAAAAGTTTAAAATACAATTTGTAGAGGATTCCATGTTCTACAAGTTTGATTACTACTATTTTTTTGCATCTCCAATTAATATCAAGATATTTGACCCCAAAAAAAAACACGAAATTGTTCAACTGTCTATATCTCGGAAAATATTAACTATAGAGAAAAAAGTTTACGATAAAAGTCATAGAAAATGTAATTTCCTACGAAAAAGGCTTTTGTTATTTTTATCGTACGACGCACCGTTTATGAGATATTTGCTGAAACACGTTTTTCAAGATGGCGGCTAAGGCCTCCCCCTCCCCGAGACGAAAACTTGAATTTACTGTCAGGGGCCACCCCCTAACATATTCCAATTGAAAAATCGATTATTAGGATTTTTGTTTTGCAAAAGTCTATTTTTCCTGGACTACAATCCGAGTGAATGGACGAGAGATTATTTTTATTTAAAATAAGCAAATAATATGAATTGTCGATAAAAATTCGAATCACTATAATTCAGAAAAAAAATCATAGGTGTCGTTAAAACCGATTTCTCCACTTAATATAGAATTTTTAGACCATTTTTTTTTTGCATGTTTGGGTATTCTAAAGGCGAAAACAAAAGTTTTTTCACCAGTCTTGAAGGTAAGTATTGCTTTTATTACTTAAGATCGAATCAATCTTCGATTTTTTGCCAAAATTTCAAATAGATTCGCAATAATACTTCAGAATTAGACACGTTTATTCACCGATACTCCATTCTCACCTGTTTCCAGTGAGTGGACACATGGGCTCTGTTTTGATCATTCTCAAAGCAGAGTAAAGAGTTTAGCTCATTTGCTGTCATTTGCTAAATTAATTACCGTTAAGAGAAGACAATGTACGTGTAATTAAATTTTGTCATAAAATCATTTCATACGTTTTATGATTTTTCCTAAAATTTGATTTTTTATTTCTCTGTTGAAACAAACATTGGTATCTTTTTTGAAAATGTCACGTTGAGCTGCAAACATTACTCAATTACTAAAAATTAATTTTTTAGGACAGAATCTTCAATTTTTTGCCATTTTTCAAAATAAATTCGTAATAATAGGTCAGAATTAGACATGTTTATTCACTGATACTGTAATCTAACCTCTTTTCAATGATGGACATATGGGCTCCGTTCTGATAATTCTCAAAGCAGAGAAAAATATGTAACTCATCTGGTGAAAAGTGCAAAATTAGTTACTGATAAGAGATGACAATGCATATGTCATGAAATGTTTTCATTCGTTTTCAAAATTTTTACAAAATTTGATAAAATTAAAAACTTGATAAAATCATTTCATTCGCTTTTGAATTTTGACAAAATTTGGTAAAATAATTTCATTTGTTTTTTAAATTTTGACGATATTTGATAAAATCATTTCATTAGTTTTTCAAATTTTGACTAAATTTGATTTCTCATTTCCCTGCTGAAAAAAACTTTGGTAGTTTTTATGCGAATGTCACGTTAAGCGATGATAATGTACATGTCATTAAATGTTTTCATTCGTTTTGTCAATTTTGACAAAATTTTATAAAATCATTTCATTCGTTTTTTAAATTGTGACAAAATTTGATCCTTCATTTCTCTGCTGAAACAAACTTTGGTAGTTTTTTGAAAATGTCACTTTAAGGTCCAAAAAGGCTTTGTCCATTTTTCACGAAATCGTAATAACAAATATAATACTCATATGTAAGAATATCGTCATTTTTGTGCAATACAATGATTTCGAAATCCAGCATTTCATAAAAATTAATAACAAATTGTTATGCTTTACAGGGTTGGTCTACACTGCACGTCCATTTACTGTTAATTTTGTCCTTTCCCTGGCGATTAAGCCATTTCGCGACTTGTTAATTAATTCCTTCATTACAATTTGTTGCAATTACTTCGAATATTTTTTTCTACTATCAGAATAATATCTTTCGTTAGCTATAGCGATAAAAAAAATTAGTTCTCACCATATTTTCATTTTACAGTCCATCTGAATCCTACATGGTCGTCATTCGTCCATTCACTGGTCGGTATACCCTATCGAGATTTAACTTCACTCGAGACTGTGTGGCGCGAGGGTCACGGCGCGTTTGACCCACATACTTGCACAAAGATAACTCTTCGAGAAATTTAGACAGGGGGGGGGATCAAATCTCGTATTTCTTTCGCGCCTATCTTTTTACCCGATGTTTTTACGTATTTTTGGAGATTTCCCGAGTGTGGCCGATAAACAGAATAATACAAACGATGATAGGTACGGCCCGATGTTTGTTTCCAAAGAGCAACGACGATGGAGCATCGAACGACACGCGCCCAAAACTCATTTTCTACCCACTCGATCTTTTCTCGCTTTTCGGCATTTGGAAGGAACTTCCTCTGCTCTCTCGGGCTTTTTTCTTCCTTTTCTTTTTCCTTTTACAGATGTATCCGTTGATTTTTTCTCTGACTCGTAGTACACGGAAATGTATATGTGGTAATGGAGGGTCTTCGGCAGATACTCAATGGAGAAATTTCCAAAGCTCTAAACATTAGCTGACGCATTTATCATTTTATTTTCATTTCTCGTGATACATAGGAAACGATGTGTTTTAAATATACTGGAAACGTTTGTTTTATATTTAGAAAACGCGTTTTTTTATAATGCCCTTGATAGATTATATTTGAGGGGTCTGCACGAGCTTAAAATTTCGGAAATACGATTTTTATAATGCATAGTTTCATAGCCCGGGATCTTAACTTTAATTTGCAACGAAGGTTTTGTACAAATTCGAAAAATTCATCGAGTTGTGAGGATTTTTGTACAGGTTCTGCTGGAGTTGTGCATTTTTTCAAGCCTGTTTAAAGGGAGCTACCTTTGGGAGAGAAAAAAACTTGCTGATATTCCCGATTTTTTTTAAAGGTAAGATTCCTTCACCATTTTTTAGACTTAGGGTATATTTTGTTACTACTTTTGGCGGTTACTTGGTATAAATCGTTCTAACCTTGTTGTCTTAAATATGACTCTGAATAATTTTGATTTTTTTTAAGGGATTTTTTTTTCGCAAAATGTAGCCACTTCTTCGAAAAATTCAATCTTTTTGTTTCAAAGCGTACCATTTAATGAATTTTCAACATTTTTCGCTTTTTCTTGGTTCATATTCTGCGTATGAGTGTTAATTGAAGAAAAATCTTCGTTGGCCTCTTTCAGATTAATCTCGCCGACGCTACGTGTCACGCCGTCTGACAAGACCCGCCGCAACTCGTTTAGAAGACCGTGCCATGCCTCCGCCATTTTTTAAGATTATTTTTAAAAAGCCATGTAACTGTTAAAAGTAGTAATGAAACCCAGCCTAAGCCTCAAAAAAGGTGAAGAGATCTTACCGTTAGAAAAAAAAATCATGAAAATCAACAATTTTTTCCTGGCCTAAAAGTTTCGCCCCCCTCAAAACGGTGTGAATCGATTCTTAAAGTTTATTTGTCTGACTCGTCAAATTCGGACATAGCCTAGTTTATAAAATTTTGTACCGAATGAACGGATGATTTTCAAAATCTGTTCAATCATTTGTTAATGAAAAATGACGAAAGGTGTTTTTTTTTTGCGAAAATCGAACTTTTCTTTTCTGCACCTTGCCTCTTTCGTAATTTTCGAAACATCAAAAAAGTATACGGCCATTTTCATTATTATACTACAACTGAATCTTTTATTTATTTTTTCACACCAGCCTAGTTGCCACGGCCACCAAATGGCCGTGCAGCGACGGCGGCCCTTCGTTTAAATAACAAAAAATCCATTGTTTATGAATATTTTTCAATTAAAAAAAAATCAAACTCGGCAGGACTATGTATCAATTTTGTGTAAAATCCCGACCTCCTTGTCCCAAAACTCTCATCGAACAAAAATTGCCAACCAACATGCTCTTTGGGCCCTGAGTTTGTGCAAACCCTTCAATACTATTTGACTCTAAAATCCATCCCCGGCGTACACACGAAGCAAATTTTCGACATCGACGCGAGCGAAGCCGCGGGCAAAAGTATATACAGGGTATCCCGGAACTAAATGCGTTCCCTGAAATGGGGGGGTTGGGGGTGAAATTCTCAGTCGATAGATATAAGCATATGTGGGTCTCAGATCAAACCCTGAATTATTATTAATTTTTAAAGGCGGGCCAATCGGGTGTGCCCGATGAGCCGGCGGACGTCGGTGAGCGATACGCGCGAGGAGTGGTGCCTGGCGGGAGCACCGCACCTACGCCGGCTCGTCGGGCGCACCTGATTGGCGCGCCTTTAAAAATTAATAATAATTCAGGGGTTGATCTGAGACCCACACATGCTTATATCAATCGACTCGGAATTTCACCCCCAACCCCTCATTGCAGAGAACGCATTTAGTTCTGGGACACCCTGTAGAGCTGCATACCCACATGGTGAGGCGTGTGTACACATGTTTTTATATAAAGGCACCGAAGCATCTTTTGGAGCGAAGAAGGAAGGGCGTGACCACTTACATCCGCTGTAAATGCATCTGGATGAATCGCGGTAGAATGGCAAAACGACACCGGAAATCGAAATTTCTCTCTCTCTCTCTCTCTCTCTCTCTCTCTCTCTCTCTCTCTCTCTCTCTCTCCTCTCTCTCTCTCTCTTCTCGCAGTCTCTATGCACGTTTTTCTTTTTTATTCATTCCTTTGCGGTGCTCTCTCGGTTTACCAGCGTGCGCATACAAATACCTGCATATGTACGTCATTGAGGCAGAGACTTCGGTTCGAAATTCTTTTCACTCGCGGTGTCTATTCCCGAGTATACCTGAAAATAAATAGAACTCGAGAATTTCGCCCGA
>OY723385.1:68251580-68255073 GCA_963210295.1 Ophion ellenae
TGTAATGGAAGGATTCGCTCGAGTGCTCGTTGCGCGGTATACCCATCCAGCAGGTTATCAACCCTCTCCCGTGCGCGACTGCTTTCCTCGCCTCTTTCCTCTATACTACGTGTCCTCCGAGCGGAGCAACCAGCCCGTGGGCTCCCGGGGCACCCGGGCAACGAGACATAAACCGTTGGCGCGTAATTGAAATCCTTGCACGAAATTGAACTGAACAAACCTAGTTTGCCTTTACGAGCCAAAGGGCGTTAGTCGGCTATACGATATGCGTGGGTGCGTGTCTATATATATATATATATATATATATATATATATATATATATATATATATATATATATATATATATGTACACGTAAAAATGCAAGGGGACACGTGTGTGTGGGATGGTACCTGATATTTATAATGAAAGAGGCACTTGGCTTCCAGGCTATATCGAGCACGTTCGGCCTCGCAAATTCGCGACGTTTTTTTCAGTCGGTTTGACAAATTTTTCAATTCCGGTCTCGCAACGAGAATTCACGCCCCGCTTTGCACGGTGCTTCCTGACAGAGGAAATTTCGCTGTCGTGGAAATAAAGGGGAAACACATTTTTTTTAAAAACATTTTGGTAAGAATTTCGTGATAATGTTGAGAAAAAATAAATCTGGTGGTTTCGGAATACTCTGGGGGAATTTTGTGCAACGCGATTTTTGAGGGATTTCTCGTTAATATCTCATTTTCTTGACTGTCCAAAATAATATTTTGCAGATTTGTTGTAGATCGCTAAATGAGAATTGCTAAATAAAAATGTTTGCCCGGTTTTCGTAGCTCGTCGCTGCCGGATGTAATGTGGGGAAGAAAAACATTTTCGTTGCGTCAACGACGCGAACTTCGGCGTTGTGGATTTTTATGGGGATTGTGAGCTCGAGAAGAAGGCGAGATGTTGGTTAAAGGAAATATTTGTTGCTTCAAGGGTATCGTGGAATTAACGTGGTGAATAAATTCGGTGGCAATCAGCGGAGAAAATTAAAAAATTTCATTGAAATGGAGTTTTTCGTACATTTTTTTTATCAAAAAAGAAATTGTCACGTTAAAATCATTTTATGGCGAAAAGATGATAAAGTTGAATTTCACTGTACGAAATGAATTTTTGCAAGTCAGAAGACTTTCACTTTGCTTCCTCGTGCGTTTAATTCGTGAGGTTTTTTTTTTTTTCGTTTTTAGATTTCAATTGTTCATATCATCATTGAGTTCCCGAGAAAGCCAAAACGAAGTCGAACGTACTTACAGCGCCGAAGTGCACTGCCGATTAAATACTCATGTCAGACTCGCTCATAGGCGTAGCTTCCAAAGGAAGAAAAAAAACCCAAACTCTCTGACCCGAGAGCCTTTGGCTCGAAATAAAGCAACCAATGGGCGAGTTTCGTACTTGCACATTGCGCACTTCCTCTTCATCACCGATCATTAGTACACTACGGTAGAGTTAATTGCGTAGAGTCCCTATTGCGCCCGTTCACATATCGATAATATATCGAGGCATTATTGTCTATTAGTCCCAAACTTGGCTCCTTGAAGAAAAAAAAAAAAAAAACGGAAAAAAATTAATAAATCACAGCCAGCACGAATCTGGTACAGAGACTACTGTGGGATGTCGGCCATAAATATGTATGGATTGCGAGGGACGAAAAAAATACCGAGAGAGGGAGGAGAGAGAGCGAGCAAGAGAGAGAGGAGGAAGAAGGAGGAATACGAGAAGTAGAGAGAGAGAAAGAGAGAGAGAGAGAGACCTATGGAGCATAAAAAAAGCGATCGTCTGGCGGCACACATATTGTTTCGTCATGAGACTGGGGTGGGAGATTGAATGCATAAACTACGATCGAAACAGGTCTCTATGGTTTTGGGGTTCGCTCTTTTGGATAGACATAAAACGTACGAGTGCGTGAATGTGTGCGTGTCTCTCCCTCCCTTCCTCCCTCTCTCTCGCTCTCTCTCTTTCTCTCTCCTCTGTCTGTGAGGAGCGTTCTAGGTTATGGCGTCTGGCTATATATCGGCTAGTGGCTCTGTTCGAAGGGACTCTGGCAAAAAAACATACACCCCTTTATATATATATATATATATATATATATATATATATATATATATATATATATATATATATATATATATATATATATATATTTACGTACGCATGGACTAACCGGAGCGGCCGTTCCATTGTTGGTCCCGCAGACCCTAGGATGCATAAATTACGAGGGCCACGGGTGTGGTGGTCGGACCAGCCCGTCGTTGATGGCAGAACGGCAATTGCCCCGTAGCGAGGCGAGAGAGAGAGATCGCGATTGCCATAGATAGATGGACATATATATATATAATATATATATATATATATATATATATATATATATATATATAGAGAGAGAGAGAGAGAGAGAGAGAGGGAGACCCTAGGAATAAACCCCATGGAAGGCAGTCATCACCCCCGCAAATGCCGCGAGGGTAAACTGGGCGTGGCGACGGAGACGGCGACGACGAGAAACGACGGCGACGTCGAGCAACAGCAGCAGAGAGAGAAACCGGGAGTAAATGCACGAGAGACCCTGGCAGACGAGGTGATAAACTGCCAAGGATATTCGCCAAATACTGCACCCCCGCGTATTATTCGCTTGGGGAGTTTCGGGGGTAAAAAATAGGCAGGAAATAAATACACACACATATATACATATGTGTGTGTATTTATATATATATATATATATATATATATATATATATATATATATATATATATATATATATATATATATACATATATATTTGTTGTAATATTGGAACGAGAGAAGTGGATAAAACGAGGGATTTCGACAGGAAGGAAGAGACGACGCCCAAAGAGGAACCGTGAGGCGCACAGGGGGGGGGGTTGTAGGTACAAGGGCGAGTGAACAGAACCAGAAAGAATCGCGGCATCGCGCGCAAGCACTTGAAAAGGCGGTACACAAAGACGCAAAACGCATTTCACGAAGGGTCTCGTCGCTCGGGCGTACCCCACGAGCCTTCAAGATTTCATACGACTCCCGCAAACCACGAGCGAAAATGAAAAGAGGAGGAAAGAAATTTCGTTCTCGGCACAACGAGGTTCTGGTTGAGAAGAATTTTTTTTTTTTTCGTCAAAGTAAAGGAGAAAAGATACTGGATATCCGAACCAAAAGTTTCCAGACGAATGATGATGACGGTGAGAGGACTCGAGATTGGAAGACTCTCAGACCTAGCCCTGAGGAAGACTAGGTCCGAGTATGGAACTCGGAAAAAAAAGGTGAATTTCTTTACATTTTTGCGGCATAAAATAATTTGTCTATTCTCTATGCTCAAATCATTAGTTATCGTAATCCCGGTATTTATCATAAGCATTGCTAGTCGTCGATTATTATTGATGAAATGCATGCTTTCAATGATGAATATCATTACAGGTGTATCAGTTCCATCCCAATCAATTGGAAATATCTTCGACGAGGTGAAGGG
>OY723385.1:68255273-68272773 GCA_963210295.1 Ophion ellenae
TCTATTTTGTTCCGGATTTATCGCTTCGAAATGGATTTTTTTTTGTCCACCTTTTATCTTTTCAACGACGAAACGACTCACAATTTCAGAGCCATTATAGATGTTTATCGATCGCGCACACGATTTTTCGTATTTATAATACATTATTTTCCTCACCGTCACCGGAGGCAAGCTGCGAGGAAACTTTGTTCGCGTCAAGTTGAGCGCGCGTTACGCCTTCGTATACACACAAGCATATAGCTCTCGTGATCGTTCGCTCGTGAATCTCCTTCCAATTCAGTGACGATCGTCGATCCTTGTACATCCTTGTGTACACGCGCACGTATTGTGAACCCACACGCCGGGGTGAATAAAAATTCTTCTCTCTCTCTCTCTCTCTCTCTCTCTCTCTCTCTCTCTCTCTCTTTTTACCGTCTCGTAATTCATGTCCCGTCACACCTGGTCTTCGGCAAACACTCGCAAATCAAATAGCGTGATCTTCTCTCAACTCGGCCAGCATGAAATATATACGCGCACCACAACTTTCGTTGTACGTTTTTCACCGTCAGGGAGAGATTTTCCGATGACTGATATTTTGTAATTTCTCTTAAAAAAAAAAACACGTGACGTGAAAATAGACTTTTTTTACATTAATATTCCAGTGAGGTGGACTTGCTTAATCAAATTTCGGTAAAAAATGATAAACTTGTTGACGAAAGAATGATAGCAAATTTTTCGTAATTATCGCTTTTGTCGTGATTTTCGTAAATATATATTTATCGTAAATATTATCTTTATTATATATATTACATTAATTATATATAATGTATTAATAAATATATATATATATACATCATACTGGCCCAAAAAAGTAATAATTTTTTTTCAATTGAAATTTTTGTTTAAAATGTTGTTGAGAATGACGAAAAATGAGTGCTGACCAAATTTTAGCCCTTTATATCAATATTTAGAGGAACCTCATCGCGATTTACTATTTCCCATTCATTTAACATGGTAAAAGTTTTGTTTGCCGCTTCTCAGCTTTATAACTCGCCTACGGGTAAACACACGGAAATGCCCAAAACATTTTTTTATGGGAAATTTAACGCTCTACAAACAAAGTTCGTAGCCTTCACACGATAAATTCACTCGTTCGAATTTTATTCAACGTCAAAGTTCAATCTATGATAATTTTCAAGATTTTGTGAGATTTTTGGACTTTTACAACGAAAATATTGGTTTTTGTTTTTTTTTCTGATTCATGTTAGAAAGTAATGTATCCTTTTCAAATTATTCCCTAGATAGTTCCTAAAATTCTTAATGGATTTAACCTCAATGTTATTTTAAAGTACATTAGTACAATAATCTATTCTTAAACCGAATTCAATTTCCATAGCATGACATATAAATATATAGGGAATAATTTTAAAAGGATACAATACTTTTCAAGATGAATCAGAAATAACAACAAATAAATCAATAATATTGTCGAAAATGTCCAGAACTCTCACAAAAATCTTGAAATTTCTCAGCATATCAACTTTAATGTCGAATAAAATTTAAACGAGTGACTTTATCGTGTGAAGACTAAGGACCTAGAACAGGATTTTTTTTATGCCAGTCTAATATATATATATATATATATATATATATATATATATATATATATATATATATATATATATATATATATATATATATATTTGTCATGAATATTATGAGAGTTGTTTTTCAAAATCGCTTTTACCATAAATATTTTGCAAAACAGCGGTTTTGCAAAATTTGATCGTGGTGCGATTTAGACGCTGTTACTTCACGAGCTACCAGGGCCGGCTTGAAATTCCGAACTTTGAATACGCCGACGGTTTAAAATTCCAAATTTTAATATTCCGAAATTGAAGATGGGGCCGGGTTCAAATTCCGAATTTTGAATGATCAGAACGGTCAACACTCCGAAGGATACGACTCCAAATGATCAAAACTCCGAAAGAATTTTACACGGACGACCAAAACTCCGAAAATCTGAACACCGTCAAAATAATTCGGAAAAAAAAATTCGGAGTAAAAAGTTTCAAAATTTTGAATAAAACGATGAATTATTTAAAGATTTATTTATTTATTAAGAAGTAATTTTCCGTCAATGTTGAAATTTGTCCAGACAATGTTATACGTTCTACATAATTTACGGTCAACTGCGTAGACTTTCGCTGGCATGATCTTGACATGGGGGCCGGGTTGAAATTCCGAACTTTGAATGAGCCGACGGTTTTAAATTCCTAATTTTAATGTTCCATAATTACAAGGTTCGTCAAGATCATGCCAGCGAAAGTCTACACAGTTCACTGTAAATGATGCAGAACGTATAACATTGTCTAGACAAATTTCAAAATTGACGTAAAATCACTTCTTAATAAATAAAAAATTCTTAAAATAATTCGTCGATTTATTGAAAATTTGTGAACTTTTAAAAATTCCATAGCCGAATTATTTTGACGGTGTTCAGATTTTCGGTGTTTTGGTCTTTCGTGTAAAATTCAATCGGGGTTTTGATCTTTTGGGGTAGTATTCTTTCGGAGTTTCAACCCCCCACTTTCTCCAATAATCTACCGCATTTCCGCTTTCGGAAAAGCGTCTACTCCTCATCGATTCAGCGTGTCGAGATTGCAATGGCGAACAGGGGGGTGGGGTGTGGCAGAAATGCGATACGCCAAACACGACAATTGCTTTATTCGACGAGAGAATAAGTGCGGCGAGAATGCGAGTTTATTATTCCTTTTTTGTTCCTTGCATTCTCCATGCTCCGATATACACCGCTCAACGAATCTACCACTTGTATGGAAAATCATACGACAAAAGAACACGATCATTATATGGGCCGCAAGAAATCAAGTGCGGTTTCGTGTTCAAGCTTTTTCCGACCGACTACGGAGACAAAAAAACCCCACTAGCCGCCATGTACTGAACGTCACAATTGCCGTGCAGCAAGGGTGAAGCCATTCGGAAATACGTTTATCGATATATGGTAAATGATAAAATATTTGACGAAACAATACTGCTACACTCCATCAGGAATACAGTGTGACGCGGGCGATTTTCGAAATACTTTAAGGGGTCTGTACAGGCTTGGAAATCGACTCTAAAAATCGTCTTATATATACGGCGCTTTATGAAGATGGCACGCTGGCCGCATTTCTATCTAATAATTTATGCACTCAATAATTCTAGATGCCTGATATAAGTACCTCCACTTGTAGCGCAAAAAAGGCCTTTTTCATGAATTTTTTTTAAGAAAACTACAAAAAAATTTTAATCGATCAATGTACCATCTTAAAGAACACATCTTGAAGAACTTTCAGTCATTTTTTTATTGAAAAATATTACATTGTTTAGTGGCAAATGGCCGTCAATGAAATAATGTTTTTATATACACGGTTTGCGGTGACCAACATTGCGGCGAAGTGGATCATCTGAAAAAAAAATGCGGATGGATTTAGTCAAATATAAGTATAAACTAGTTTTTAATCGAAGGATTTTAAAAAATATTCATTTTTCACAAAATGGCGGACAGTCAAAGTTAATGGTTCGATTTTAACGAAAAAAACGGCCGTTTTTCGGCTATAAAACGCCCATTTTTTTTCGAACAAAAAATCGAACGATTAGAGACTACATTTTTATGTATTAAATAAGCCTGCAAAATTTCAAGAAGATCGGTTCATTAGTGTTCGAGTAATCTTGGTCACCGACTTCAGAAATGCCATTTTGAGAAAAACGCGTAAAAAAAATCTTAAGATTCTGTAACGACAATAAAAACATGGGGCCAGCGAATTTTGAAAGAATATTTTTATCATAAAACTTTGAAAAAATGTGACTAGCGGAAGAATTTCCTTAACCGCGACTTTTCAGAGAAAGTGTGAAAATATCTGAATCTACTAAATTTGCGCGAAATTTTTTATTCGACTTTATCGTTGAATATTATAATCGATTGTGACTTATTTTTATTGGGCACCACTGTAATTCATCAATGATTGAGGGCCCTGCTTGAGCCCCGATAAAATACGGCCCTGCGCGAACGGAATAACTTAAGGGGCTATACCAGTGTGAACGCTGAAAATTTGGGAGATTTTCGGGAATTTTTTGGAAGAAAAGTACTCGATTAAATGTTTCGAAAAATTAAGCATATATTTGGCTATATTTGATCTGTATTACATAATTTTTTCATAGAAAAATATTGAGATCCAAGCGACTTATGCGCTGCCTTCAGTAGCGCCAAAAAAAGTTCCTCCACTGCTGACATGATTCCGGCCGATTGAGTAGCTGAAACCGAAAAAGGAAAAGATGTCGTTAAACTGGAAGGTATTTCCTGTACAATGACGTAGGATTTTCGAAAAATATCAAAATCTAACAAAATGGCGTAGTTATGAAACAAAAGTCTGTTTTCTTGCCTATAAAATGGTCGTTTTTTTCAATGCCAAATCGTCAATTTTCATCCAATCAAAAATATCCTACGTCATTGTAGGGTAAATATATTCAAGAGTACTCAGTTCGAATTTCAAGTCAATCGGATAATTGCTCTCTGAGTTACAATGTCAGCAAATTTAAAAAATCTCACTTCGAGACAAACACGTTTGAAGATTTAACTATTGATATTTGCAAGATAAAGTGATATTTACCATAAAACCTGCTAATCAGCTATACCTGGCCCATACAATGGACCCTCCTCTTCCTCGAAGAGGCTGGTTGCCAGAATCATCAACACCGATAGGCCATGCAGCAACAACAGCATTTCGATTAAACAATTATAACTTCATCGATTTTCAACATTTTTCAATGAAAAAAAAACTCAAACTTAACAAGACTATGTATAAATTATATGTAAAATCCCGACCACCTAATCCCGATACTCCCATCAGAAAAAAATATTGAACATCGACCTGTTTTTCGGGCCCGAAGCTCATGCAGACCAGTTCGATAAATAATTACGAGGAAACTTCCAACTCGAAACAAAGAACAGACTTTTAGTGAAATGTCTTAAGATCGCCAAACGCACGGCGTCGATCAAACACTTTTCACCCTGATCCATAATTTATCTCCAAAGCCGACCAATCCGTCGAATCTTCACGAGAATTGCAGGTATCTGCGGGAGACGAAATTCCTCCCTACCTTCAAAGCTGCTCCGACCCTTTTCGTGCCCTCAACATTCGGCTCGAACATTGTTCAAATTGTTTGCTCGCCGTAATTAGCACTCGGCGCTTCTGACGTTTCAAACGGATAAAGAGGCAAGCCTTGAAAAAGTCAAACCAACGAGATATTCCGGCAAGAACTTGTGTAAATATACGTGCGAAATAATGGATACAAAATTCAAGAAAAGGTACGAAAGCTGGGTGTATCTTTTTGGAAACGGGAGATGAGGGAGATTTTGAAATGGCCAAGGGGCGTGTGTGTATGAATATTATGAATGAGGAGTGAACCACCAGGGGTTGCGGGAAAACCATGTATATGTGCGTGTATATATATTTACGTAGGGTGGCCCAAAAAGTGACGTCCAAATGGAAGATCTGGATGCCCCCATGTACGTTCTACGATTCTTTTTACATTTCGAAAAAAAAAAACATCTTGCAATTATTAGTTCGAGTTTTCCTGTATCGTAGGCTTATATCTTTTTCTCTTTTGTGTATGTACGTCCCTCTTACAAGGAATATCGCTTAAGGGGTTACCCCCACTGGCGATTTTGAAAAAATCGATTTTTTTGTTATTGCATTTTTTTGAAGTATAAGTATCTGAGAATATGTCCTGAAAATTTCAAGTCGATCCGAACAAAATTGACTGAGATATGAGCGTTGAAAGAGAAGAATCCGCGTTGAAAGAGCGTTGAAAGAGAAACTTTAAACGCGTTTTTCTCAAAATGGCATTTCTGAAGTCGGTGACCAAGATTACTCGAACACTAATGAACCGATCTTCTTGAAATTTTGCAGGCTTATTTAATACATAAAAATGTAGTCTTTAATCGTTCGATTTTTTTTTTCGAAAAAAATGGCCGTTTAATAGCCAAAAAACGGCCGTTTTTTTTCGTCAAAATCGAACCATTAACTTTGTCTAAATGCGGATGGATAACTAAATCCATCCGCATTTTTTTTTCAGATGATCCACTTCGCCGCAATGTTGATCACCGTAAACCGTGTATATAAAAACATTATTTTATTGACGGCCATTTGCCACTAAACAATGTAATATTTTTCAATAAAAAAATTACTGAAAGTTCTGCAAGATGTGGTCTTTAAGATGGTATATTGATCGATTAAAAAAGTTTTGTAGTTTTCTTTAAAAAAATTCATGAAAAAGGCCTTTTTTGCGCTACAAGTGGGGGTAACGCCTTAAGTGTCCACCTTCGATTTTGTTGACACTCATATATGTGATGAAGCATGGAAAACTGGCACCCACGTGTTTTTTTTATCGGCTAAAACATTTTTAAGGCGGGAAACCATCCCTCAAAGAAAGACGTGTCGTAGGGGGGATTCTGCAGTTTCACCCACAAGCAGTCCACCGACCTGAATGAAACAAGAAACCAAAATTCTCCTAATGCAAAGTGATGAAAAATCCACTATAGAAGTATTCCAAAAATTAGGTTGAGGAGTGACGCGCCTCTCTTTGAGGGGTGGTATCGCCCCCTAACACTGCTTTTCCGGCGATCAAAAAAAAACGTGTCTAATAGTGTACATTGCTTTATCGCATACATGAGTTTGAACAAAATCAAAGGCGGACACTTAAGACGGGAGCCTGAATGAGGAGGTCCAAAAAAGGTTTTTTCGGGAATTTTTTAGAAGGAAAAAAAGTAAACCCCGTAAACATTGCGGTATTTTTTCGTGTATATTTGAAATATATAAAAAAAATGTTTCAACATGAAACCACGAATTACTGCAGATTTATTAGCCTATTCCATGTGCGTCTTGCGACTGCAGTCCCCAATCGGCGGAAAAGATGCAGCTCGCAATTCTTGACTGAAACGAAAGAACCAATAAAATTTTTAATTGTCATATATTTCTATTCTGAGTGAATTAAGAAAAAGCTGAAAAAATCGTGAAATTAACACTTTTCTCAGGTCTGGAAAAAAAATGTGTAAAAAAAACACTTTAATGTGCTATAAAAATTATTTAAAAATACTTTTTCAATAATTTTTAAATTCTCTTAGAAGGGATTTTCATACTGAAGAAAATAAACTTTGGTTTGATTCAATAGGATGTTTAGTTTTTTTTTGCTATCACGCCAGCCAATTTGGAAAAATGGTGAAAATGAAAACTGGCGAAAACGCGCTTCAAAGTTTTCAATAGGAGGAAATATCAATATCAAATATCAATCGCTTCTCTGCTTTCGGCCTTGTGTCTTCGAAAATATTTATAATTGGCCTCTGTAACTTTGTAAATATATTCTTGGATAGTTTATCTATCGATTTGAGCAACGAAAAGAAAAAGATTTTTCAGACCTTCTAATTCAGGCTCCGGCCTTAAGTGATGTTCCTTGTTAGAAGTTCTTCATACCGGGTCATTTAGCCTAGTATAAGTATTTTTTTTATCATCTGAACTTTAGTGACTAATCCTCTCAACCCTACTTGCAAAACTTTTTATCAAAATCAAAGGTATTAACGCCAGTGTTCAGGTGGTCCTTTATTTATTGCTCAACCGGGCAATTCGTAACGATAACAGACGAAAAATCGCGACGAATGTCCACACGCAATAGAGAACAATAAATAATGCTTTTATCCCGAAAAGTAAAAAAGATCGCACAACATAAATGGGGGTGAATCGGATAGGTATTGATATCAAGTATTGGCATCAAGATTTTTCCTTTTGGACATCACTGTTTGGTTCTCCCTGTGCACATACAGGGTGTTAGGAAGGTCAATGCAAAGCCTTAAGGGGGTGATAGGTCACCTCGTTTGGGAAATATCTAACCTAGGTTACCTTAGTCCAAACTCGAAGACTTTCGAGTTATCATGGTAAGTATGATTTTTGAACATTTTTCCAAAATTAGGTACTCACTCGTTTACCTCTTATGTTAATGCTATTTAAAAGATAATAATATTAACGTAAGAGGTATATTTATTTGATGACAAGTTTTTAATTACTCAACTCATCCCATTTAATTACTTCTGTGGATACAGATGATTGTATTGGTGCTTGTCGATTGAATACACATTAAGCTAAGACGCAAATAAGTTTTTAGTTACCAATTATTGCCTGTTTGAACACCAGTTGGTACCTAATTTTCGGAAAGTTTTCCAAAAATCATACTTACCACGATAACTCGAAATCCTAAACTTTGGACTAAAGTAACCTAGGTTAGATATGTTCCTAACGAGGTGACCTATTACACCTTAAAGCTTTGCATCGACCTTCCTAACACCCTGTACATATAGGGAACAAACTCCGCCATCTTGGGCACTGCGAGAAGACAAGGCCGGTATTCTCCGCAATTTTGGTTATTTTCGAACGAGTGTATCGAAGGCACCCTCGAAAGGTCTCGAGAATGTTCGTCCATTTTTTTTACTTATATGCAGGCATATACATATATTGTAATGCGGACGCGAAGGCCAGCTGGGCTTGAACGAAAACGCGGTCCAGGCTCTTCTGCGCATACAGTGCTCTCTTCCTCTTCATCCCTCTCTCGGACAACACCCTCGCTCGATCTTTCGTGTACTTTTCTTTTCATTTTCCTTCTCTTTCTTTCTCTCTTTTCCGCTCCCTTCCGACTAGTTCATCGTGGCAAAGGGTCTTCCAGGTCAGTTTTACACGGACGAAGGAAGCCACGAGGCGTGAGTGCTTGCACGATCTACTCACTTCGCTGGGGAGAATTTTACCTGTGTGAGCGTACGGGTGTGGTAGTGCAACACGCCAGGTGCAACGAAGCTATTCGCTCTTCATTCCTCTCTCTCTCTCTCTCTCTCTCTCTCTCTCTCTCTCTCTCCCTCTCTCTCTCTCGTTTTTCTGAAGCTCCGCGCGTCCGTCATCATCGTCAATGCCAGGCTGCGAAGACCCTCGTGGGGCTTCCACACCCTCCTACACAAGCATACATATATACCATGTATAAGCAGAGACGAAGCGTTTTATGCACCTTGGCGATGTTGCACGCGCGCTTGCCCACTCCTACCTGTCCTTTCAGAAGGGCCCCTTACATTTTTCACAACGACCTACGGTCCACCCCCCCCCCCTCTCTCTCTCTCTCTCTCTCTCTCTCTCTCTCTCTCTCCGCGTTCTTTTCTCTAATCGAAAATGATACCGCAGTTGCGGCCAGTACATAGGGCTACGTTCAATCCACCGAATATTTCCGCTTTCGAAAATGCGTCTACTCCTCATCGATTCATCGTGTCGAGATTGCAATGTGAGCCGGCGGAGGGCGGGGGTTGTGTGGCAGAAACGAGATATACCAAACACGAGAATTGCTTTATTCGACGAGAGAATAAGTGTTCCGGGAATGCGAGTTCATTATTCCTTTTTTTCTTTCATTCTACATGCTCCGACATACACCGCTCAACGAATCTACCACTTGTATGGAAAATCATACGACAAAGGGACACGATCATTATATGGGCCGCGAGAAATCAAGTGCGGACTCGTGTTCAAGCTTTTCCGAGCGACTACGGAGACGAATGAAACCGCACAAGCCGCTGTATACCAGATGTCACAATTGGGGTGTAGCACGGGTAAAGCCATTTGGGAACACGCCTATATATATATATATATATATATATATATATATATATATATATACACATTGGAAGAACAAATAAGTCACCGCCGTTTTTTTTATCAAAAATTGGGCATTTATTGTGAGAGAACAGTACTTTATGTTTTATTCAAAGTATTGTCCATCGCTGGCCACTGCTTTTTTCCATTTTTCTGGTAGCATATGCCAACCATTCTTACGATATGACGTTTTATATCTGACAATTTCAACCATAACCTCCTGGTGGGGCCATATTTTCTCAATCATCGGAGTCTTATTTGTACTTCCAATATATAATCATGATAGTGACTTTTCCATCGTGCTTGTCAATAACAATCTAATTTATATATATATATATATATATATATATATATATATAGTGACTTTTCCATAGTGCTTGTCAATAACAATCTAATTTATATATATATATATATATCTCGATGAGCGTAATATATATTGCATATTATATATAGATGCAGCAAAATAAACAAACAAAAAATATACGTTCATATATATCGAGAACCATAAAAAATGAGGATTTTCCATGATAGGTAAAACTTTCGCTACTATCGAAGCCCCCGGGCGTTCTACGCGCGCGATACTTTTCTCCAGTGGGAACACCATCCGGGGGAGTTCGCGTAGCAGTACGCAGGTTGAACGATTTCCGATCCGCGCGAGACTGGTCCAGGGTAAATAGAAATACCGAAGTATAATGGATTGCGCCGAGAAAGGGAAAGGAAGAGACGAGGGAGAGAGAGAGAGAGAGAGAGAGAGAGAGAGAGAGAGAGAGAGAGAGGGGGGAGTGTATTCCCGTATCTCTCCCTCTCTCTCTCTCTCTCTCTCTCTCTCTCTCTCTCTCTCTCTCTCTCTCTCTCTCTCTCTCTCTCTCTCGTGACGTGCAGCAGAGAACGTTGGACCTCGTTGAAACCTTGTCATTCCCCTGTTTCGACTGTGTGTACATCGGGCATGGGAATGAAGCTTGATCAAGTTCGATGCACACTAAATATCCGTCCGTTCCTCTCGGATATAGCGCTGGTGTTACGCACTGGCCTTTATAGCAAAATCTCCTTTCGGCCCTTTTCCCTCCCGCGTTGTCTGCTGCCATACGTCTCGCGTATGCAAATACGTCGGCACGAGAAAAGCCGCGTGTAGCGCCGAGAGGAAACACACAATGGACTCCGATTGCATACATATATATGTGTACAGGGTGATTCACAAGTACAAGGATTCCCTTGGTGAGCACACAGGGTGGGTCATTGCGAGCAAAACCCTTTTTAGCACTGAAATTGCTTTTAAAGGTGTGTGTGTTTGGTGAGGTAGATTGGGCATAGGGGTCTGAGCTGGATGTCACACGAAACTAAGGCTACCCCCACTCCACTGCCACTGCGATGTTGCAGAGCGGGGGAAGCTGCGACATGCTGAATGCCTGTGATTCGTTGAAAAGTGCCCTCTTCCCACCCAATTGTATTCTTAGTATTAATTAAAAAATGATATTACAACTTATATTACAAAAGATATATGACAATTATTATACAAAGAAACCCATAAAATCCCAAACAAATCCAATTACATACCTCACTGGATCAATATTCTTTGAACAATAATAAAAACCAACTCATATTATTCACATGTACCTGCTTTTTTTATTACCTAAAAAGTCTGATTTAACTTCCAATGCCATGAAATAGTTGCACTTTGTGTAATATCTGTAGATTTTTTTAAATACCGCGTGACGAAAATTCGCCGCGATATTCGCACACGACGCTGGGTTTACAATGGCACAAAGTTGCTCACTCGCGATTTCTTTTCTTCGCTTATCAAGAGAGGACACCACTGTGACGAGCCGAAAAAGGTCGTTTTTCCGATCTTTTTTGTCGACTAGGTATTTTATTTGGGATTTGGAAAAAAGGTATGTTATCAAGCATGCATTGAAATGATTTTGTGGTCAATTTTATGTAAAAAAATTAACAAGTTTATTGAGGTATAATGGCACGTGAATGGGCTCTTATAGATATGTATGGAGAACTCGAGAAAAAGTTTACTCAATGCTTCCGTACGCACAATCTTTTCTCAAGAATTGAACAAATTTTCCAGTGTGGCTGTGTGAGAAATGGCGAGAATATAAGTTTTTTTTTAACGGGGCCGAACTGCTTGTAGCCCCTGAGGAGTTTGTTGGTTGCAAGAGACTTTGAATTTAAAAAGGGGTTAGTGTAGTTGGTTGCTTGATCTATTTCTTGCTGTAGAACACGAAATCACAATTAACGACATCCATAGTGGATGCACATAATATAATGGAATATAGAACAATTTTACGTATAAGTGAATACATAAGAATTTAATTCATAAGTAAGAATATAAAAAAATTAATTTATAATGAGTTATATGAAAATTTAATCTATAATCAAGGGCGGACACCAATGTGACGGGCCGAAAAAGGTCGTTTTTTGCCGATTTTTTTCGTCCAACAGATTATTTATTTGGCAGTTGGAAAAATAGTATGTTATTGAGCATACATTGAACTGATTTTTGTAAATTTTTGTGAAAAAATAATTTTAAGTTAACATCTTCATTGAGGTATAATAAAGCCTTTGTATGGAAAAATGTCGTCTCATGGCCGGATCGATAACTTTACAATGGTTGGCCTGAAAATTAAAAATGAAGACGTTTTATAATCTGCATTAATGTAGTTCTCCTTGAATGTAGCCGTTTTTCGAAAAAAAAAATCACAAAATGGCTAGTGTTCTAAGAGAAAGTGTAATTATAGAGAAATTTTTACTCATAATCGGGGGCTTGGGAGATACTAAATTTCCAAAAAAAAAACTGCTATATACAACAATAGCTACTGCCAATACGGAAATTTTGATTTTTGTCGAATTGAAAATCGGCAAATTGTAGCCAGAGTTATGATTCGGCCAGGTCGAGAAAAGTCGTTTCGCGTCAAACGCTATTGAAAGGTATACGTAAATCGTTGTGCTACCTTCTCCCACTAAATCGTCTGTAACTTGGTCAATTTTCAATATTCCAATCTGAATTTTTTCTTCATATATTCTTAACTACGTATGCTTTGAGAAAGTGCGACAAAAAATTACAAATTCATTGATGTACGTACAAAAAAATGTTAATGCGATTTTTTAATCATCCTACTTATTCCTTCAAAATTAATTTCTTCAAATAACCCTGATTTTTTGGTCGTCGCAGTAGCCCAACGCCTTAATGCATTCCGTCACTTATCCTTCATCTCCCCAATTCACTTTATCTGCAAATATTTTCACCGTATGGACTCAAACTTTACAGTTTTATTATATGTAGAGATATCGATTTGCAAAAAGATTCTACGTCCTTACTTTTCACCGAAAAAAAAAGTTTCAACAAAATAAAAATACATCAGTCTCAGGGTCCATTCGAAGCTGTGCTCGATCCAGCTTGCACGTTCCGCGCGTGAACAACTACCGTGCCATTGTTTACAACTTGGACTTTGAACGCGGAGATCTCCAACAATTTTTGTCGGATGACGTTGAAAAAAAGCTTTTTGCTCGCCATGACACACCCTATATCCTGTCAGCAAGAACTTTGTGAATCACCCTGTGTATATATATATATATATATATATATATATATATATATATATATATATATATATATATATATATATATGCAAATAACGCGCGACTGTATCGCGAAGCGTCGCGCAGTATGCGCGCCCTCATTGGAAGGTTCGTTGCGTGTAATGATCCGCTCGAAATCAATCGTCCGAGTCTCGTAAACAGAAGACGCGGTAGACCGGTTAAATCAATTGTAAATGCGAACTCCGAATGAAACACGGGGAAAGAGAGAGAGGGAGAGAGAGGGGGAGAGAGAGAGAGAGAGAGAGAGAGAGAGAGAGAGAGAGAGAGAGAGAGAGAGAGAGAGAGAGAGAGAGAGAGAGAAACGTATGTAGGGCCCTTTGTCTGTTCCTTCGTACGTACACGACAATGTGTGTTGCGGGGGTGGTTAATGGGTGGGTGAATTTACGAGAGTAACTCGGTGAAATCGCGAGGCTTTGACTGCACTCTAAGCCTTTGGGCACAATTTGTTTCGCGACTCTGTCTATGCAGCGCAAACACAATGTAGATGCGAATGTACGTGCCGTGCATGTGCATACACGTACTGAAGTCGCGTAAGAACGGTGATAGAGCAAAAAAAATGCACTCAGTTTGCGTTTTAGCATTGAGAATGCTTTTAAAATTGTATATGTTTTTATCATTGAGAATGTCAGCATTGACAGTGCTTTTATAAGTGTATATGTTTATTGAGGTAGGCTGGGTATAGATAGATAGATATATATTTCAAAGTGCACTAGGACTGATCGTCCTTTGGCACATAGTCACAATATAGATTACAAATAACGATTGCAAAATAACAAATTAGCCTTTATTAATATCGAATACTGTGTAGGGGTCTGAGTTAGGTGGATGTCACACGAAACTAACGCTACCCCCACTCCACTGCCACTGGGTTGTGGTAGAGTGGGGGGAAGCTGCGATATGACGAATGCCTGTGATGGGTTGAAAAATGCCCTCTCCCCATCCAATTCTAATCTTGTTAGTAATTTACAAATCACATTAAAACTTATATTACGAATATATTACAAAAGTTACATAATAATTATTATACAAACAAACAGAAACATACACAAAGGAACAAACAAAAACCCAAACAACTCTAAGGAAGCCAAGCGAACCCAAACAAATCCAATTATATACGTCAATGGGGGATGAACAGTGGAATGCGGTGGGAAATGTCTTATGGGTGAAGACCGCGTACACAGTGGGATCTGCGATTTATACCTCAATGTATCAATATTTGAGGAAAAACAATAAAAACCAACTCATATTATTTACATGTACGTATTTTTATTATCGAAAGAGTCTGATTACATTTTCAATGCCATGAAATAATTGCACTTCTTGCATATCTGTAGATTTTTGTTTAAATCTATATTTGTATTTGATTGAAGACAGAGAGATTTATGGAGGGTAGGAAAGGAACACATTTTTGCGGGCAAGGTAACTCGGAATATGGAACGGAATCTTTGTGGTGAGATTTCGTTGCCTGTTTGTCGGTTTGTCCGTGTGTATGGCACAGCCTTGTCCCAGCCCAGGAACATCAGTGATGGTTCCCGATGGTTTCAGGGATTACCCCCACTTGCGATTTTGAAAAAATCGATTTTTTTTATTGCATTTTTTTGAAGTATAAGTATCTGAGAATATGTCCTGCAAATTTCAAGTCGATCCGAACAAAATTGACTGAGATATGAGCGTTGAAAGAGAAGAATCCGCGTTGTAAGAGCGTTGAAAGAGAAACTTTGAACGCGTTTTTCTCAAAATGGCATTTCTGAAGACGGTGACCAAGATTACTCGAACACTAATGAACCGATCTTCTTGAAATTTTGCAGGCTTATTTAATACATAAAAATGTAGTCTTTAATCGTTCGATTTTTTTTTCGAAAAAAATCGGCCAAAAAACGGCCGTTTTTTTTTCGTTAATATCGAACCATTAACTTTGACTGTCCGCCATTTTGTGAAAAATGAATATTTTTTAAAATCCTTCGATTAAAGACTAGTTGATACTTATATTTGACTAAATCCGCCCGCATTTTTTTCTTCAGATGATCCACTTCGCCGCAATATTGGTCACCGCAAACCGTGTATATAAAAACATTATTTCATTGACGGTCATTTGCCACTAAACGATGTAATATTTTTCAATAAAAAAATTACTGAAAGTTCTTCAAGATGTGTTCTTTAAGATGGTATATTGATCGATTAAAAAAGTTTTGTAGTTTTCGTTAAAAAAAATCATGAAAAAGGGCTTTTTTTGCGCCACAAGTGAGGGTAACGCCTTCAGCAGCTCATAATACTCGACAGTATCTTTTTTGTCGTTTTTCCGCGGTCCCTGTTGTCCATAGAGAAATGACCGCTTTGGAGGCGGCGAAACCACTCTGCAGGTGGTACTCGATGGAGCATCTTCGGCATAAACTTCCTCTATCAAACGATGCCTTTCCGCGGCCGATTTCTTTTCCAGGAAATAATGGAGCATAAATTCCCGCAAGTCAGACTTTATTGCAACAAAGCTCGCCATTGTAAGTGCGATGAAAATGGACGATGTTAATGACATATACGCGAAAAATTTCAGAATTTTTCATTTTTTAATTATTTTCGATTCCATTAGCCTAAACGGTTAGGAATATTTTAAGCTTTGCTGAATTGAAAAATTGCAAAAATTGTCAAATTTACAGCATTTGGAGCTAGATAATAGATACCGCGCCCGACCGCCAACTTCAAAGCCGTTTTTCCACGATTCACTTTTTTGAACCTTGTGAAAGTTCACACTCTTGAACGAAGGTTCAGATCTCTGAAATTTTTACAACATATTCTTAGTATCATCGCCTATCTTGTGAACCACAGAAACAAAAATTTCAATGAGACCAAAAAATATCAAAAACAAAATACCGACAGAAAATTGAGTAAAAAATGTTAAGATTCGAATTTTTGTTATAGCGATTTGAAAAAAATAATATTGTTGGTTCACACTGGAGATACATTCATTATGCAATTATAAATATGTTCATTTTTTTCAGACACACACATCGATGCCGAGAACCTTCACCGTGAACGCTCGCGCAAACAAAAATACATTGCTTTATTATGTTATATCTCCACCATTTGTTAATATTCCTGATTTTTTTTTACATATACTCAACCATGTGCATAAATGATCTGTAAAAAATGTTTTGTCAATATATGCGTCATTTTTTTTAACCGCGTCTAGAAAAGTACCTTCGAAAATCGGGGAAAACGCGTGTATAAGGCCTTAAGAAAATTGAACGTAGAGAATGCGAAGGGATCCATCGAGAATCGTAACGGATCGTGTTGGATGGTATTATTGATATTAGAATCCTTTAGGATTCTAATTGGCTTCGTACATTGGACTCCATTGGGGAATCCAGATTAGAATCCTATTAGATCCCTGTTAGGAAGTTAGTGATCCCTTATTAGGTGTAGAAATAAGTTCTCGGCATCTTTCATGAAAACAGTGATGTATTTACTCAAAATCAAGATGCATTGAAATCGGGAAAGTAATTTCCGTTTGCTTCCACACATTTCCCTCACCTGTCAGGCAGATGGCGAATGCCTTGGCGGTAAAAAGATGATGGTTTTGAGTTGATAAAGTCGGTAATGGAATTTTCGACCTCATCAAACGTTTTGAGGTGGCTATCAGCCAAATGATGTTGGAACGATCGGAACAAGTGAAAATCCGATGGAGCCAAGTCTGTTGAATACGCCGGGTGTGGCAAAACTTCCCAGCCCGACGAATCTAAAGGGTCCCTGGTTCTTTTTGCCGTGGTCTGGCATTGTCATGCAGCTGTATGACCAGCCTAGGTCCTTCACCTGTGTAAGGCCGTTTTGAATCTTGCCGGGCTTTTTCAAACGACTGAGAATGTCTTGTTTGTTAACTCCTAACGTAGTAGCAAGCTCCAATTGCGTTTGGAAAGTATTTTCATCCAGCAATTGCTACAAATCCTCGTCTTTAATTTTTGGGTCACCCTGCTCTCTTGAAGGTCGTAATTTCCACTCCGGATTTTAAACGACTTCTTTACGAAACTGATGGATACGGCATCTTCCCCTAACACCTGACAAATCATCTCGACGATGATCATACAGTGCCTAATATGCGCGTCATTGCAACTCATTTTGCTCACTGTGCTCACAATGCCTATTTTGAGGTTATGTTAAGTTGTTGATCCGTAAAAATAGTCTACTAG
>OY723385.1:68275273-68340273 GCA_963210295.1 Ophion ellenae
GACCCCGTAATGTTTAAAAAAGTGGAGGTGACCTTCACTGTGCGTCAGCGCCTTCACCGAAATAGAAAAAATTGGACGCATTTGGTGGCTCTCTTCACACCGTACAACTTTTGTCTGGAACTTTTTTTTTGTGACGTCGATAATTACCGAGTTATTTCGGGTGGCAGAGATAATAGGGTCACCCGATATATATATATATATATATATATATATATATATATATATATATATATATATATACGGGGTGTCCCATTTTAATCTTTCACTGGATTTATCTCGAAAACTACTGCTCTGATTAAGTATCGAGTGTAATAAAACTTTTAGGGTTCAAAGAGGGACGTTAAAACAATAAATATTTGTTGGTCCAACATTCAAAATGGCGGCGTTAAGATGGCCGATATGTTTTTTTAAAACGGGATTGTGAATTTGTCTTTCATCAAAAAAAATTTGTCGGATTAAAACTAACAACTTTTGTGGGAAAAGTTTTTTTTATCCCGTTCATATTTTTTAGGCTAGAATACCGTTTTTTACTATTGTAGCGCTCTCCAGAATATAATACGAGGAGGTCAAGTTTTCAACACCCCTAGTGTGAGTGTGCGTATGTATGTGGGTGTGAGTTTGTTTGGGTTTTTTGAGATTGTTCGACAATCCAAAGGAACCCAAACAAGGATTCGGTCTCTGCGGCTCGTCACTATCGTTGGCAAACAAACCCAAGTGTAAGTGTGCGTGTCAGTTTGTTTGGGTCATAGAACAAACCCAAACGAACTCAAACAAACTCACACCCACTCACACTAGGGATGTTGAAGACTAGCCTCCTCGTAGCATATCCGGATAGCGCGAAAATAGTGAAAAAATGGCACTCTAACCTAAAAATTATGAACGTTACCAAAAAACTTCTACAAAAGTTGTTAGTTTTGGCCTGATAAATGTTTTAGTGAACAAAAATGCACGACTCTAACTAAAAAGAAACATGTTAGTCATCTTAACGTCGTCATTTTGAATTTTGGACCAAAACAAATTTTTTTAAGTCCCCCTTCGAACCCTAAAAGTGTGTTTATGCCCAATACTTGATCGGAGCTGTATTTTTCGAGATTAATCAGGTGGGAGATTAAAATGGGTCACCCGGTATATATGTGGGTGTGTATATACATATATATATATATATATATATATATATATATATATATATATATGTGTGTGTGTGTATATATATATCACGAAGTAAGAAAAGGCCGGAATTGCTGCTGGAGATCTTTCGAGCACTCCCCGCATCCGGTGCATTTCGGAGGAGTATGCGCACACACTCTTCGTAAACACATATGAGATTCGCGAGGTATCGCAAACCCAACCGAGAGACATACACACACTCGCGGGTGGCGAGAAACGACGAAGCTAAGCTCCAGGGTTTACTTTGCTCCGCTGTCCGCCTACTAATTTCCGAGCGCGCGCCCGACAGCCTCCTTCGGTAAATCCTCTAATTGCTCCTGGTATCGCGCGCGCGATGCTCGAATGGTCCAGTTTCTGCGGGGTCGCTCACCGATCCCCGTGGACCAATGAATATATAGATATATACAAGGTATTCCACTTAAAAGAAAGCATCAAAGTAAATCGAAAAAATGAGGTACGGAAAGTGTTTTGTACAAAGGTTTTTAGCTTCTAAGGGAGACGACCGATGGTAATGGAATTTTTTTCAACACGTCTATGAGATACCGCGGCAATTTGCAATTTTTTCAAGGGAAGGTAAGGTTTTTATTTTTTTAGAAAAATTGCTCATTTCGAGACGAATGCAAGGGGAAAAAAATTGTGTAGCTCTTAAGACAAGAATTATGGCGGTTTGAAGTTTTTGGAAATATTCCATGCTATCCTTAGCTATGGGATGATATTGCAGCCCTCAAAGAAAGGCGTGTCAAGGGGTGATTTCGCAGTTCAGCCCACAAACAGTCCATCCATCTGAATTATACAAAAACCAAAACTCTTCTAATGCAAATCGATGAAAAATCGAATATAGAAGCATCGAAAAATGATTATATTAAGGGGTGACACCCTTTTCTTTGAGAGGTGGTTTTATCCCGTTTATAGAAGTGCCTAATACTTTTGGCCAAGGCTGTATGTTCCTTTTCTCCTCATGATATCCTTTCGCTTATACATATTTGTTTCAAAGTAACGGCAATAAATTAATGAGACAAATCGTCGACTATCAACCAAAAAGAGCGATACAGAGAAATTTTGGAAAACATCTTTTAAAAATGTAGTGACTCCAAAATAATAGAATACAACTTTTTACTCGTCAGACTAAATATTCCAAACCTCATAGTTTTCAAGTTACGCCACACGATGCCGGCTTTCCGGATACCGGCCGTTTGTTCAAGAAAAAAAAAACTAAATAACAATGCGAAAAAAAAAATCGGTTTGTTTTAAACGAAATTAATGCTAAGGGTGTACTTCTCAAAGATCTTGTCACTAAATGGTGAGATCACTATTTTTCAAAGTTCAGCACGCGATTTTGCAAAGTGCGAAAGTCGTGAAAAACCGGCATTTTCAAAATGACGTACGGGGTACAAAAAAATCGCAAAAATAAAAAAGGAAAATGAAGCTGGCTTTGTTCGCTTCAAAACGTCGTTTCGTAAATTGGTTTACGATTGCTTTTCGCCGAGATATTCGATTTTTGTCCGGATAGAAAATGTACAGGGTGCCCAATACTTTTGGTCAATGCTGTATGAGTATCAACATATATGAGTTTCAACAAAATCGATGGCGTACACTTAAGTGATGTTCCCGGTAAGTTGCACAGCTGGATTATTTTTCCCCGTTTAACGCGCTACATCTACATGGGTAGGTTAAAAAGTTGTATTTCCCAAAAATATTTTTATTCGATAGTATCACCTTTTTTTAGCTATATCCTCTGAAACTTTCATTGAAACATTCCTAAAATTGAATGAACTACAGGTTCTAACAGTCGTCTGGGCGAGCGGTGGCAGCACCATGTTTTGAACGCGTCTTTCTCGAAACACTGTTTTCAATGTCGGTGGACATGATATTTTCCAAACTTACAGATGATAAGATGAGAAACATTTATAGGTCGTTGACGATCTCAGTTTTTTAAATTCTATCTTCATTTTTTTATAGTTACCTAAAAATGACGCCTATTTTCATCGATTTTCTATGCCCGAGGTTCAATTCGTCGCCACGTTGTGTAAAAAATGATTTTAAAAATCGACGATCGTCCACGAATCGTATTTATTGTTAACGCGAATAGCCCGTTTGGTTTTTAGATTTCAGGTGGACTGTTTAAGGGATCATCACAGTGTAACGGGTCGAAGAATAGCTGATGATCGCGATTTTGTTTTTCGATGCTTAAAATACGCTAATCAATCTGATCTTTTTCGGTCATATCAAAGCACTCATAAAGAAAAGAAAATATTTTTTTAAATGTTTTTTTAATTTATTTTTTTTACATTTTTTCAACGGTTGACAATGTCTTCGAAAAAAGGGAGTCCTCACGGTGTACACGGTTGTGGCCGTAAAAATGATCTGAAACAAAAGTTGTAAAAAGATTATTAATCAGTATGAAAGCCGCTATCTTGCTATGGAGGTCTTTTTTAAATAAAAATTGACAAAAATGGCGGCGTTGTGAAAAAAAAAATGCATCGAATTTAGCCTACTTTTTCGACATTTTTTCGTCAAAAAAAATATGAAGAGAAACAAAAACTTCGATAGCAAGATAAAGAATGGCGTGAAGAATGTGATGTCAAAATTTGAGATGGATAGCTTGAAAACTCTTCCTATGCGAGTGTACGACGTTTTGAAAAACGCCATTTCGAGAAAAACGCATCCGTCCGCGCCAGGTCTCACGCAGTTGGTCGAATCCCTTTTTCTGAGAAAGGCTGTAGCAATCGAAATAATTCGAATGCCGCCCTAAAAATTGAACAGCATGTTTATAACCGTCTACACTATCGGATAATGCAAAAAAATCGTTTTTTTGAAAGTTTTCCACTGTGACGATTATTTAAGCTAAAGAGTGTCCACCGTCAAACGTCTTGAAAAATTTAATCATCTGCCGGTGGCCATGTTTTCGTTGTTCTCTATTTTGTGGTGATTTTTTTCAAAGGTTCTCAATATATGTACTTTGTGTAAAAAAAAAACCTTTCTTCTTCATCAATAGCTTTCCAGAAAAAAATCGCAATTTGGCAATTTTCTCGGCCCTCTAGGTAGATGTAGCCCCTTTATTTACCCGTGAAATTCATTCAAACCCCAACAAACTCACCCAATAACTATTTTCCAAATGCGGTTGAAAATTCCTGGCCTCCTCACAGCTCCAAAGAGCTTCTCCCACCATAACCTCGATCCCATTATTTTTCCTCAATCTACACCTACATGAAAAACGCCTTTTTTTCTAAATGTTCGCCCCAAATACCTGCATTTTTCAAACGGCTCTATTTTTTTTTTTTCGAAAAAACGTCGAGGGTCATCGAGTTCCTCGGAATACCGAAATTCGATATAACGGTGGCAAATCATCAATCGAGGAGCTTTTCTTCAAGATCCACGCGCGATCACCCGCGGAGCTGTCGACTAGACGAGAAGACGCGCGCGCGGCTGAACAATGTGAAAACCGAGAGTCGACCGAGACGAGAAGTCAATGAAGGTGGATGAACGAGCGAGTCGGAGACTCGGAATTAAATTGGAATTGTTATATAATGAGAGACCCGAATTAGTACCGGTTCTTCGTCCGCGAAGGGACCTTCCATCTTCCATCTCTTGGCAGCAGCAACGGCAGAAGTACTCCTCTCTTTCTCCACTCCTTTTGAATAAGAGTCCGAGTAAGCCACAGCGTGCGCGCCTCTTCGAACGTTTCATCCATAAAACGTGAGAAATCCCGCTGGCTTTGGCACCCAGAGGACCTTTTCACGAGGCCGCAGGGCATTGTGTACGCGTCGACTATGGCGTGACAGACTAAAGGACGTATCTTAACCTACCTGACCCGTCAAACTTGCCTTGGTCAGGACGTTTATGTTTTTTTTTTTTTTTTTTTTTCGTCAGTCGTCGATATACGACCTCACTGATATATGTATTCTTCGTCGTGTTACGTATTGTCCAGATGTATATGTACGGAAACTGGCGTCTACTGGAGTGTGACGAGAAGTAACAATAGCCGGACGATTTTCAGCTCGAGCGTTTCCCAATACAACGCGAAGTATATGTATATACATATACATGTAGACATGTATACATATATGTATATATGTATATGTATATATAGATATATGCATATATACATATAGACATATACACATATATACATATATAAATACCTGCACGCACGCACGCACGCACCCATATATATATATATATATATATATATATATATATATATATATATATATACACAGGGTGTTAGGAAGGTCGATGCAAAGCCTTAAGGGGGTGATAGGTCATCTCGTTAGGAACACATCTAACCTGGGTTACCTTAGTCCAAAGTCTAAGGATTTCGAGTTATCATGGTAAGTATGATTTTTGGAAAATGTCCCAAAATTAGGTACTAACTCGATTACCTCTTATGTTAATAATATTTTTTTAAAATAGCATTAACATAAGAGGTATTTTTATTTTTTGACAAGTTTTTAATTATTCAGCACGTCCCATTTATTTAGTTGTGTGGATAAAGATAATTGCATTGGTGTTTATCGATTGAATGCACATTAAGCTAAGACGCAAATAAGTTTTTAGTTACCAATCATTATCAGTTTGAACATTATGAACGAATTGGTACCTAATTTTGGGAAATTTTTCAAGAATCATACTCACCATGGTAACTCGAAATCTTCAGACTTTGGACTACGGTGACCTAGGTTAGATATGTTCCTAACGAGGTGGCCTATCACCCCCTTAAGACTCTGCATCGACCTTCCCAACATATGGTATATATATATATATATATATATATACAGGGTGTCCCTCTTATCTCTGCCATCCGAAATAACTCCGTAATTATCGACATCACAAAAAAATGTTCCAGACTAAAGTTGTACGGTGTGAAGAGGGCCGTCAAATGCGCAGGCGCAGACGCACAGTGAAGGTCACCTCCACTTTTTTAAATGGAATGGTACATTTTTCTCCAACCATCTTGTGGAGCACCTCAAGCCGCATAAATATGATTAGGGGGTTGAGGTCGTTCAAGGCCATTCAAGGTCAGTATCGATGATACGAATCTCAATATCTCTGATCACTACCAAATATTTGGTAGTGATCCGACATATTTAGATTTATATTTCATTTTAATAGGTGACCTTGAATGACTTTGTATGTATTTAACCCCCTAATGTTATTTTATGCGGTTTGAGGTGCTCTGCAAGATGGTTGAAAAAAAGTACCATTCCATTTTTAAAAAGTGGAGGTGACCTTCACTGTGCGTCAGCGCCACCACCGAAATAAAGAAATTGGTCGCATTCGATTACCTCCGACACACCGTACAACTTTTGTCTGGAACATTTTTTTTTTGACCTCGATAGTTATCGAGTCATTTCGGGTGGCAGAGATAAGAGGGAAACCCTGTATACATATATATGGGGATGTTGAATAAGTTCTCGCTGTTTTTTTTGGTGAAAATCAATGCTTTATTTAAAAAAATCATTCCTAATGCTTTCAAACGTTTCGAAACTGTTGTGTGATCAACTCCTAATGATTATGCAAGTTCAGTTAGCGTCTGACTTCGTGAAGGAATGCCTCCAATTCAACTCATCAAAATCATTATTTTTTAAGCGTGTGAACCACTCTCTGCATGTTGTTTCCGACAGAGCATGGTTGCCGTAAGTCCCAACAAGAATGCTGTGTGCTTCAGATGCAGATTAAAAAAAAAATAAAGGAGTTCACGTTCTTTGGCACGTAATTTGGGATGTTTAACACTATGAAAAAAAGTTGTTTTCACTTCAGCGAAATGACATACTATGAATTTCAAGCTTGTTTATAGTACTCCTTTATAGATGCGTTACCATTTTGAACTTCACGCACGCAGTTCTGGTAACGCCATCTGTTGGAAAACTGCGAAAACTTATTCACTGAGAAAAGAAAATCGTTGAATGTGCAAAATGCATTTTGTTGTCTCGAAATTTTGTTGTTTTAACAGTTGCTCAGACGTGCTAAATAAGCTACAGTTCACACCACTAAATCTATCAGTTAGATTGACAAAACGTGTTTTATGCCAACCAAAAATCAAGTTGAACGTATTTAAAGATACATTTTGTTAAACCAACTGAATTTTGGATGGTCGAACGAATTTTTTTGTTCGATGTTCGACGTCCTAATGTATACAGGGTGTCCTGTAATTATTGGATAACCCTGCAACTGTCGATAGGTCAGATCATGTTCTACTATATGCCGGAGCTTCAGTTTAGTATGAGTCCGACGGTATTCGAGATGTTGGGCTTTATGTCATTTGTTGAAAAAAATCATCTGCCTTTGGTTTTTTGCATATGCCATTTCTACAAATGATATGAATCGACAATAACTAAGTAACTTTTCAAAGTAACTGGCACGATATGCGTAGTACATATTTTACACCGCAGGCTATCAAAATCAGATGTTCGAATTGGGTGGTATGAAAATTCTGTATAAGATCTTTCTTTATAAAGTTTCCGTAACATTTAACGTTAAAAAGAAGACTTTTCTAGATAAACCAAATAACCAAGAATATTATTAAAAATCCGGGTCAAAAAAAGTTATCACTTGTAGAAATGGACTGCGAAAAAGCAAAGCAGATGATTTTTTTTTTAAATAACAAAGCCTAAAGTCTCGATCTACATTGTAGCCAATATAAATCCAACATAAATTTTAAAAAGCGCACCTGAGAGTTCTACCTCGATGATTTCTTATTATCATTTGTCATTCCCCGACCTTGTGGAATGATTAATTTCGGTTGTACGTCCGAATAGCTGTTACCTCCTGTTTCGGTGAAATTGTGCACAGATCTTCTTTTGATAATACACTGCTTAAATAGATTTTTGGCGCATCGCCATGGTTGTGTACCATTTGTGATTTGTAGCATATGATATGATATGACCTGCTATATGCATAGTAACGGTTGTTCCACAAGAGCAGAAGGTGAACTTCAAAAAGAAGTGTTCAACTGATATCCTTTTTTTGCAATGCAACAAACATTCTATGGAACGGTTTGTGAGACACGCGTAGTTCCTAAAACTACTAAGAACTAGAAGTTGCTAGAATTGAAAATCATTTACGGTTTCCTTATAAGTGTACATTACCATAATTTGTTTCGCAGTCACTTTTCATAAGGCCTATTGACAAATTATACTCGACAAACGTTGATGTTAACCATACGAATTGTGCAAACTTGAATAGAATAGTAGAAGTTTGACTGAACAAAACCTAAAATACAGCATACAACATTAGTATTTGCCTGCCGATTTTGTGATAACACTGAATTAACCATATCCATATTTTCAAGCCTCATACAGTAGTTAATCATTATTTCGTGGATAATGGATAGTCAAACACGTCACCCAAATCGCCTGTTTGCATATACTTTTCGCTTATAGTTGTGTCAACCATATTATGATTGGAATGTCAATAATCTATAGCGGATTTGCCAATAGGCCGTATAGGCAGCTGCCTAGGGGCAGCAGACTTTAGGGGGTGGCGGATTTTCGAGGCACCTAACAAGGCCTAGGTAGATACAAGTGATTTAGATAAAAGAGGCGGAACAAAGTCAAGTGGCCTACACTTCAGAAAAGTATAAATCCGGTACTGCTATAGCGAATTTCCCGATCCCCTATTTTACCATGTACGTTTGCTGTAAATACCATGGACTTTTCTCTCAATGTATAAAACCTCTCAATGTTGGGTGATAGAAAAGATAGTGGTTAGGTAGAAAATCTACGAACTGGTTTTGTAAAAGTACTGTTTGTCGGAAGAGACAACCTTGGCTCATCTTTCGGCCAACAATCGGATTCTATGCAGGAAGAATTCGTGATCTTCAGGGCAATCCAGTCATCTCGCCATTTTCTGACTCCTTTGTACGAGGCGAAGTGCCGAGCCGTAAACGCTGATTGCATCGATCGGCACAAATGGTAATCGGAGGGAGCGATGTCTGGGGAATATGGCCGGTGGGGTAGGATTTCCCAGTACACTCCTTCTAACAAGGAACATCCCTCAGATGACACCTTCCGATTTTGTTGAAATTTGGATATGTTATAAAGCACCGAAAAGTAAGCGATACGTATTTTTTTTATCGGCGGAAAAACGGGTTTAAGGGGTGAAACCACCCTTTAATATAGGGGTGGTTCACCCCTAACATTTTTTTTTGCAATGTCACTATGGTGGATTTTTCATTGCTTCGAATTAGACGAATTTTCGTTTTTGTTTCATTAAAATAGGTGGACTCCTTGTGTGTGAAACTGCTATATTACCCCTAGAGATGCCTTTTTTCGAGGGGTGCTTTCACTCTTTAAAACCATTTTTCCGCCGATAAAAAAAAATACGTATCGCTTACTTTTCGGTGCTTTATAACATATCCAAATTTCAAGAAAATCGAAGGGTGTCACCTGAGGGATGTTCTTTGTAAGTGTTCCTTGAGGGGGGCTTCGGGTGAGGAAAAAGGTTGCTGATTTTCACGATTTTTTTTTTACGGGAAGGAATCCTTCACCATTTTTTAGACTTAAGGTACGTTTTATTACTACTTTTGGCTGTTACATGGTGTTTTTTAAAATTAATCTCTAAAATGGCCGATGTGTGGCACGGTTTTCTAAACTGCACTTTCAACACTGGCGTGACGTATAGCTAGAAACCTAATTGACCAATACTGATGAAATTTGGTATAAATCTTTTTACACTTATTGTCTAAAACATGACTCTACATATTGTTGAAAATTAAAAAAGTATGTTTTTATTGCGAAATGTAGCCATTTTTCTTGGAAAACTCAATTTTTTTTTGTTTCAACGCGCACCATTTGATCGATTTTCAACATTTCACAATTTTTCTTAGTTCATATTCTGCGTATGAATGTTAATGAAAGAAAAATTTTTGTTGGTTATTTTCAGACTAAACCCGCCGACGCTACGTGTCACGCCGTCTGACAACATCCGCCGCAACTAGTTTAGAAGACCGTGCCATACCTCCGCCATTTTTTAAAATTAATAAAAAAATACCACGTACCAAGTAAAAGTAGTAATAGAATATCCTAAATCTCAAAAATGGTGGAGGAATCTTTGCTTTAAATAAAATCATGAAAATCAGCATTATTTTCCTCGGCTAAAAGTATCTCCCCCTTAACCGGTTGAGCGACATGCGGCCTGGGCTTGTCGCGCTGCAAAATCAACTTGTCATGGCGGTTCTCCCATTCCGGCCTCTTCTCGTGAAGTGCTCGCTTCAAACGCATCAGTTGCAGTCGATTACGATCCCCAGTGATAAGCTCCGACGGTTACAGCAGCTCGTAATACACGGCACCCCTCTTCAGGGTGGTTTTCCGTGGTCCTTGTCGTCCGCAGAGGAATTACCACTTTCGAAGCGGCGAAACCACCCTTAGATAAAAGTATTTCAAATATATTATTAATTTGATTTGAATGAAAATAAAAAACTATCAAATTGCATTCAAGTGCATGGTTAATAATACAATATTTATAGATCAATTATTATTTTGTATACATTATTGAATACGTACACTATACTATTATATATGTCATATGTTTACATATATGTATACTATTATATATATAGTCATGTGTTTTTAAGGGTATTGCGCGGAAATTTAGCGACTGAGAGAAATATAATTCTCAATGGTTTTTCAAGTCCTGCTAGAAACATTATATAGCGTATTTTCGTGACGATTAGTATTGTAAAGATAAAATGGAGCAATTTCGAGAAAAATCAAAATTCCATTTTGAGTACAGCGGAATGAAGATAATTCAATTCCGAATACGAAACACTCCTGAAAAACGGTTGTTTGTGCATCCTATCGACAGGAGGATGCACAAATTTAGACCTAGAGGCCGAAATTTCGGGCGTTTTTTTCGGGCCTGGTAAAAAAAATCAAAAAATATTTTCACCATCAATTTTTTTACTCTTTTTATTGATGTTTCAAGAACTTGAAAAAAAAACTTCGTCCCAAAAAAATGTTAATTTAAAAAGTTATGGACCTCTAAATATGGTCGTGAAAAAAGGGTTGAGGCGGTTGACATGATTTCAGGACTCCCATTCATCTGAAACAGAAATAAAACTTATTTTCTTGATCAATAGAAATGTCACTACGGCAGGTACCAAAGAGAAAAATTTGAAGTCTGAAAAAAAGTTAATCCCTCGCCCTATTTTTTTCTAATGTTAACATTTTTTTTAAATGGCAATGATAATAATTTCGCAATTCCCGAGGTAGGGACGATAGAGGGATATATACTGAAGGTCTATACCAAATTTGAAGTAAATCGTTTGCATAAAACTCGAGGTTTTATGTAAACCAGGTTGCGAAAAGTAGTTTCGAGAAAAACGCGTTCAAAGTTTTGAGTACAATTTCAGACAACCCAAACTATCTGAGTGGTGCAATGGCACGTGATACTTCCATCATATCAATTGACTATTCCTGGCTCGTAAAGTGTACCTTCCTCGGCTTTCAAATGATGATTTTCTGAAGCTTGCTCTTCCCTGCGAGCAGCTCCAGTTTCCTTAGAAGCTTCTAAAGTTCGTAGCTCCCCATGTAGGAATTGCCAAGACTGACAACAGGCTCAAGGCTTGGCCAATATGAGTTTATTGATAATTGACCGAGCGTAACTCGCCTATATCTGGGCCGTCATTGGGTTAGTATTGGGCGCCATCATTACTGATTTTTAATATCTGCCGTTATCCAGCCAATACTCGGCCGATGTGCCAACGATTGGCCAAATATAGACTACCAGCTATAGGCCATCATTGGCTGCCAATTATTTGCCATCATTATTTATTTTGTGGTATTTGCCATTGTTTATCCAACGTATGCCTGATGTAGGACTGCCAATTATTGGCCGAGTAACGGCCTACAATTCTGGGCCGTGATTGGTTACCAATGATTTACCATCATTATTATTTGTCTGTTTGCCAACATATGGCCAATGTAAGATTAGCAATCATTGGCCCCGTAACGTCTCACATTTTTGGGCCACCGACGAGTGCCCATTCCTTACCGTTCTTAGTCAATTTTCCCTGTTGAACGGAATTTGAAGAATCGTCTCCTATCAGCGAATTTTCTTTCTCGCACTATGCTGCCGCTTCCTTGGCGAGCGAGAGAGACAGCATTCAAACTTGATCCCATGACCTACAGGCGATTTTTTTTCTCCGCCGAGCCACTGCTCCCTTGGTGAGCAAGAGAGACAACACTCACACATGATCCAATGACCACAGGCGGGTCGTTTTGTGTGTTCCCTCTAATATAAGCCGAACGGTAAGAGAACGGTACTCTCGCCAGTCAGACTACAATGTGTGTCGCGTTCCTACATTTTATTCCCGCCAATTTTTCTGTGGTGTTTTGTGTCGTCTACGTTCGTTGAAGTTTATACAGCCCAGAAAAAATAAATATTATCGTCTCAAAAGGCATCGAGAATTGAGAAAAAAAAAGTTAATTCTGCCAGAAAAACGTGATAATAATGATGACAGGTCAGTCGTTGACGAAGTGGTTTCGGAAGAAAGAGACATTGTATGTGAGTGTATTCCAGTGAGTGTGAGTATTCCAAAATAATCATCCAAACAATACTGCGCAATTAAACGATGGTAAAATTTTCCAAATCGCGACAATATTTGCGACATCCAGACGAGAAAAAAAATGTCTATGTGTATTTACTGGGTTACGAAGCGGAACAGTCGGTTAATGTATTTTATTACCCAACTGCATCATGAATCTCGGCATTGTTACAATTCATAACTTTTCTCCTTCGGAAAAATGTATTTCTGCAACCTGGATAAAACAAAAATGTGTTTTTCTTCGCGACAAACACCAGTGTTACGCCATTGCCTTACAATATATGTGAGTGGTTAGATAATGTATGAACTCGTGAAAAAAAGATAAGCATATTGGGGGAATTAAAAAAAAATAATTGAACGCACGTTGAACAGTGTATCAGGCTTGAATCACACATATGTCTTCAAAGTCTTTCGTATTTTATTTGTTCATCTTCTAGCCGCGCTATAAAGCGGTAAAAACAGGCAATTTCGCTTTGTTGATGTTTTTTGGGCAAGCATTGTGTGCGAAGTTGTCAGCGTGCTCGAACGTGTCCCCTCCCCCTCTTCTGGCCGCTACGCCGTTACAGTTCAGGCAGTACGACTTCGAGCACAATTCAAGACGCTGTGTGTTGGACGCTACGACTCAACCACCGGCGTTCTTTCGCATCGTTTTCTTTGTCCCGCCAGCGCGTGTTACCACGTGGTAAATATTGAATTTCTACGGCGTTCAGGACGCAAAAAATACGCGGTATAAAATACACTTTGCGTCGAGACGCTGCCGCGTGTCTTGGAAACAATTGTCTCGTGTAACATTTCAATTTTTTTCGCCCACGTGATGCTTTATGTTGTGTGATCGAACCATCGAAAATGTCCGATTCCGAGCCCCAATCCACGGCCAATAAAATATACCGGTAGGCAGTTGTGTGGTTTTAAACGAAAAAAAACGACTGAACTTGTGCCGTACTCATGGGTGTACAACGCAGAAGGACAAGACTTTTGTTACTATTCACCGAAAATAATATTACAAATATGTGGATGCGTGGTTAATATCGTGCGCCGACCCTGAGCCACAAAGCAAATCGTCCACCGCGGAAGTACTTTCACCAAAGAGTATGATGATCTTTTCAACACTTTTATGATGATGATGATCTTTTCAACACTTTTATATCGCGTATTATCAATGCAAATATTGAAAAATGCTTTAAATAATCTAAAGCTATTTGTTGCAAAAAAAAATGTATTTCTCGTGTGGGATCCGTTCAATAAAATGGGTTTAAAATTTATATCGTTGCAACGCAACTTCTCTTCTTATATTTTTACCTCTTCAATTTTAGTATTTTACGAAAACATATTTTTCCAGACTCGAATTCCAGATTTCTTAATGAGACTCAACAAATTGTTGCGGGGTTTTCGCGAAGTTTTTTTGTGAAACAAATCATAAATTGAACTGTAATAATTTTCGTGTCGTTCCAACGTTGCAAACTTCAATCTTGTCCAATAAAATATATCAAATTACAATAGAGGAAGTATGTATTTCACTAGATTTTATCTGATTATCAGATTCAGATAATAAGACACGTTGACAGCATCGATGGGGAAAGTTTTGCGCAAATGACGCTAGATGTCCTCTTAGAAAAGTCAATCAAAAAAATGCTGAGAGATGTGCCATCGACGTTTCTTTCGAGGTCTGCCGTACATTCTACTCTCCAGAAAGGCACTTTTTCGGAAATGGTGACGTTACCGAGGAAAATAATAATTCCGACGATTCGTTTGCCACTAACCAAATTACGTGCCAACATTCAAACGAGAACATCGCTTCACGTGGTGAGGTAAATGTTTTCAACCATACAGGGGGTTACGTAATTAATGGATAATCTGCGGATAGGTAAAATCACAAGAATATAATCACGAAAATCACAAGAAAGAATAAAAATGTACGTTTAGTAAGAGTCCCAGGGTCTTCGAGTTATTGGCCAATTTAAAAAAAAATGACACCCGTCCTGACTTTTTTCGACGTCATGATCACAAATCGAAGAATTTTCTGAATCTTTTCTTTTAAATATTATTCTTCAATAGATGTATTATCAAATGTGTCATGCCATGTTTATGCTGTTGCTTATTTTTTTTTTAAGAATCACATCCAATTTTGTGTTTTGACTACATGTATCCCTTAAGTTAGGCCCGTTGGGGTATTAAAAAAACGTATGGGGATCTGACTGACCAATTAACAGATAATTTGCCAATCTCATTGGGATTCTAAAATGGTTTAACACATAGTATTTTTTCTTTTGGATAAAAAGAATGTTCCTAATTAATATTAAGAATGTTTTTATTTATTTATAAATAAATTATTTATACATTTGTAATAAGAAATATTCATCAGAAAAATGGTAAATAAATAAAAAATATTTCATCGTAAATAATGATAAATAAAAAAAAATCAAAATATTTATAATATCAATTAGGTATATATTTTCAATCCAAAAGAAAGAATACCATGTGTTATACTATTTTAGAATCCCAATGAAATTGGCTAATTACCAGTTATTTAGCCATTCAGGTCCCTGTACGTTTTTTTTATACGACAAGGGGCCGAACTCGAGAAACAAAAATAGTCCAAACAAATTTCGATTTAATACTTTAGAAATAAAAATTTAAGCCGCATCGGCCTTTTCCATTTCCAATCTCCAAAATGATCTGCCAATTTGATTACATTTCTGTAAACCTGCTTCTTTTTGTTGCAGATACGCTTGTAGGAAAATTTGAAAGAAAGAAAAAGTGGGCCAATGGTTATCCGGGGCTGGCGATCGAAATGGCGGTCGAGCCAACCAATACAAAAACGATGCTGACAATGGAAATGCCGCGAACGCCAGTAATGCTACCATCGAAAAGTGCCCTTCGGGCGAATAGTTGTCTTGTGAAATTCGTTTTTTTTTGTTTCTTATTCACTTCGCGCAAGCAAAGAATTTGTTTAGTTTTTTATTTCAAGTGAGTTCGAGTTTATTCAAGATGTTTATTTAAGTTTATTCGAGTTTATTCACGTTAATTCGCGATGATTTAGATTTTACTGAAATTTCAATATTCTAACATAATAATTTATTGTCACCATAAAACTGATCAATAAACTGCATACAAGGTAACCGGTCCATTTTGAAATCATTTATCTAGCTAAAGGGTGAATTTGGCATTGACAGATGCAGGGAAAGAGGGTTTTTTATACCGATACCATTTTTATGTGGGCTAATAGCATTGATTAGTGGACCAGTCTTGCAATCATTAATGGGCCAAACTCGCATTGATTAATGGGCCAGTCTTGCAATCATTGGCGACCATTGGCAACACTGGCAACCAGTGCTGGGCCCAAGTTATCATCCGACGTTTGTCCGTGTTCGGGCCAGTCTTGGCTGCGGTTAACGAGCCATTACTGGGTTCATATCCGCCAATGCTCTCCCAATAATGGGCCTTTTGTCCTTTTCTATATGGGTCCGCCTGGTCGATCCTATTCTAGTCTCGTTTGTTGGCGTAAATATTGGGAATTTCGAAATTTCCTTTGAGGACATATTTTCAAGAGTCTATACTTCAAGAAAAAGCCGAAAAAATTCGTTTTTTTATTCGTAGGCTAGAATACTGCCTCAATTCGATAGGAAAAAGTTTTTTTTTAGTGCTTCGTATTCATAATTTGATTATCTTTTCTCCGCTGCACTCAAAGTGGAATTATGATTTTTTTTTCACAACGCTCAACCGTTTCTGGTACGTACTACTCATAATAATAATACGCTTATATTATGCTGTGGATAACAAAATTACTTGGAAAAATTCTAATATATTACGCTGCGAAAAAATGTTAATATATCACCCGGTGAAAATAAATTACTCAGAAAACTTGAATATATTATGCTGTGAAAAAAATACTAAGAAAATTTCAATATAGTACGCGGTGAAAAAAATTACTTAGAAAACTTTAATATATTATGCCGTGAGCAGAAAATAACTGAGAACATTTTGATATATTATGCTGTGAAAAAATGACGTCGAAAATGTTAATATAGTACGCGGTGAAAAAAATTACTCAGAAAACTTCAAAATATCATGCCGCAAAAAAAAAATACTTAGAAAATTTTAACGTATTACGCGGTGAAAAAAATTACTTAGAAATCTTGAATATATTATAATGTGAGAAGAAATTACTTGGAAAATGTTAATACATTCCGCGGTGAAAAAAAAAACTTAGATTACAAATACCACTCATCATAAAAATACGGTCATATTTTTCTCCATCACAAAATCTCCTTCCTTTTTCGCCACTCCGCGGTTCTCTCGCACCAAGGCAAAGATAATAAAAAAAAGCGGCTCCCGAGCTCTTTAATTTCTACTTTCTCGGATTCCTCGCAAGAACCGTGGCTCTCGCGGGGCGCGCGATAGAAATGGAGAGAAAAGGGGCGCTCTCAAGTGTTCGCGCCGGGCACGCGGATATACTTTCTTTGGGGGTATGAACACTCGCGAGCGAATGGTGAGGGAATATAGCCCTGCAGGGCGGACGTATACATCTCGTCTCGTTTTGGTTTCGAGTATACACGTACGGCCGAGCGTCGAAGAAAAGCCCACGGACGGCCGCATGGGGAGGAAAAGGGGCGAAGGAGAGGATCTGTTAGGGGATGAAAGACCACTCTGCGGTTATCCATACGCGCGCGCGTATGCCGAAACTTCTCGGGAGGAAGACTCTCCCCCGTCTGCCCCCACGCCCCTCGCGTGAATTCGGAGAGTCTTTTGCCACTCTCGCGGACCCTTCTGCTCGCACAGCTTCCTTCGAAAGGGGAGCGAGAGAAGAGATTCGCATCCCCCATTGAAAAGGTATATGGGAGAAACGATTTACTACTCTCCGGGTTGCCCTTTGCTGGATCTCTCTTCCTCTTCTTCTCCTTACTTGGTGCTCTTTCTACTCCCATAGCCCTAGCTCTTCTTCGACTCCCAGTCCTCTCTCTCTCTCTCTCTCTCTCTCTCTCTCTCTCTCTCTCTCTCTCTCTCTCTCTCTCTCTCTCTCGCTCTCTCCAAGTGCATAAATCAGTTCGAGCGCTCTAAAGAAATGCCGTTTCTCGTTCTAGCCGATCCTCACTCGCGCCATCTTTCTTCTCGGGCTACCCCATGCACACACGGACAGCGGAATAAATTCAAATCGACGGAGAGATATAAAATAACGTCTCCCGTCCGCACTCTCCGAGAGCCACCCTCCAGGGTTGCTCGCTTCTATGTGAAAATAACTGTTTTTTTTTAGCGATTTTGAATGAACTTCTATGGAGAATTTTTCTGCCCCCTCAATGGAGGGCTGTGCAAGATTGAAATTTGGAAAATACGACTTTTTGCTTACACGGAAAAAAAGAAATAGTACAAAATACAGGGGCTACACAGTTCGCATTGGACTCGAGCGATTGCACAGCGATATTTACTGAAACACAGTGTGCTCAAAGTAAATTATTACAGTTCCTATACTGTCCTCTTTGGACTCGAACCGCTCTACTGTATCTTTTACTGGAAGACACAGTCCAAAATACAGTGTGGCCAAAAGTAAATTTGGACAGTTCAACACTGTAATATAAATTTAACAAAACTTGTAATTTGACAGTTGGTCAATCTGTATTATGTTCAATGAACGCGCCAGCTATATCGGCAGAGTTTATCTAGGTGTTTTAACAGTGAAGTCCTCTGTTCTAGAAACTGGTTAGCAACAGATATAGTTTAAGTTTTCAATCGTTGCTTTTTACAGTATAAACACGGGAAACGTTCTAGTTTTAATACTGTAATTCAAACTTGATGAACCCCGTAATTTAATAGTGCCACAAAATTATACAAAATTAGGGGTAAAAATAACATTAGATAGCGCTGAACGAACGATTGAAGCGCTGAAAGAACTGCCAGTCCTTTGTGTCCTGGTCGCGCCACGCGTGAGACAAGTCCTAACCAGTGAATACCGTTCACAACGTCACACTGTAAATTTGATTATAAAAATAAAATTACAAACAATCGCGAAACCTTTGCTCACAATGTATATATATATATCAAGAATAGTATTAAGTGAATGAGACACACAAAAGCAAGTTCATCCATGGAAGAATTTTGAAAAAAATGTGTAGAAAATGTAAAAAAATCAGTCACATACACAAGAACGTACCTCTTAGTAAATAATTCCCTCGTGTTTATAATTTCTTGAATTATGTCGCAGAAATTTCAACATTCGCATCCTATCGACCACGCACTATTAACTGGCAATCCTGTGTCCTGCCCACGTGCCTCACCCCACGCGCGAGACAAGTCCTGATTAGACAAGAACCTACCTTTTTTTCTTTAATTTTCTCTTTCTTTATAATTTATATAATAGTAACTGGCAATCCTTTGTGTCCTGGCCTCGTGCCTCACCTCGTGCCTCATTTGCGTTCAGTATAAAAATCAGTGATCGCATTTAAATTTTACAGTTGATTATTTTTACTGAAATCACTGATTTATTCACAATACCAAACTGTAAATAAATCAGTGTAAGTGTAAAAATCTCAGAGGGCACAGATAACGTCACGAACTGTCGAAAGAAGAGTAAAACTACCGTGCCACACTGTACAATTTAATGAATCACTCTGTACTCAATACAGTGTACACTGTAACCCTTGCAGTTTGCGTACAGTATAAAAATCAGTGATCAAATGTAAATTTTACAGATGAATATTTTTACTGAAAACTCTGATGTATTCACAGTACCGAACTGTAAATAAGCCAGTGTAACTGTAAAAATCGCAGTGTGTACAGGAAAATTCGTCCTTTTTGTAGGACAAGATTTCCATCACTCTGTTTTACTGTAAAATGAAATATGGCACCCTGTTTTTTATGCGGGCTATTCTGTGATTTTCGCTGTTTCTTTTTTTCCGTGTAGGTTGGCGGCGTAGGTTTTTCACTTTGATTTGCACGGAGGATTGTGTAAAAATTCGGAAGATTGATCGAGTTACGACGATTTTTGTGAAAGTTAATATAACGATAAAATGAAAATTGTATTATTACATTATTTATTTGATAATTTATCATATTATGTTATAATATTAAGGGGCACTACTGTGGCGGGCAATAAATAGATTTTTGAAAATGTTTTTCGAAGTATACATATTCGAGAATATGTGAAAGAAAGTTCAAGTTAAAATATTGATAATTAAGCAAGTTAGAGACGATTTAGTGAGAGCAGGCAGCGCAACGATTTACGTATAGTAAAACTTTCAATTGCGTTTGTCTCGAAACGACTTCTCTCGACCTGGTCGGAATCATAAATCTAGCTATAATTAGCCGATTATTAATTTTTTGAAACAACATTTCCGTAATAGCTGTAGCTATCGTTGTACGTAGCGGTTTTTTTTTAAATTTAATTTTTTTAACCACCCGTAAACAAGTAAAATTTTTGCCAAAATTACACTTTTTTAATGCCCTCCAATTCGTGATTTTTTTTCTTTCTAAAAACGGCTTCATACAACGAGGACTACATTAATATAGATTTCGAAACTTTGTCCATTTTATTTTTCAGACCAACCATTGTCAAGTTATCGATGCGGCCGTTGGACCACCTTTTTTATACAGATGCTCCATTATACCTCAATAACGTAGTAAATTTTTTATATATGTATATATAAAACTATTAAATACCTTTTTTCCAAATCCCAAACAAATAATCAAGTAGACAAAGAAAATTCGGAAAGAACGACCGTTTTTCGGCCCGGCGCAGTGGTGTCCTCCCTAAAAATTTACAATTTTCATGGAATAAACATATTTTACTATCGTATTATGAGTGATCACGCAGCAGCGGCGCTTTGTATAAATAACACATACACATTTTATTGCTTATCAACACGTTTGAATGAAAAAAACCTAAACTTGCCAATACTATATGTTCCTTATATGTAAACTTCCGGTCTCGTCGTCCCAATACCTCATCAGAAAATAATATCGAAAATCGTCGAACTAAATATTCGCGAAGTTACAGGTTTGTTAAAAAAAAGTTTTGTAAAAATACTTATGTCATGCTTTGTCATCATATTATGGCTATTTGAAATCTGCTTGCAGATTGTCGAAAATAAAAGAGATAAAATGAAATCTCAAAGTTCTCACAACAGCTGGCTATGAAAATCTTCAATCGGATTTGAGAAATATTAATTATTTGTTAAGCTATTCAATTTTGAACGCAAAGGGCGATTGTTCGTCGTCAATAGATCGGACAAAACAATTATTGGGCGTTATAGTTTGGCATGCATTTTTTATTATACCTGATAATATTGTTTGAAAGGGTAAGGAATGAAATATTACTAATATTAATACACACACACACACACACACACACACACACACACACACACACACACACGCGCGCGCGCGCGCGCGCGCGCGTGTGTGTATGTGTATATATATATATATATATATATTGGAGTGTGTCAAAAATTCCTTTTGTAATATTTCATTCCGTACCTTTTCTACCCATATTATCAGGTATAATAAGAATGCATGCCAAATTGGTCCCGCTTGACTGCAGTCCAAATTATAGCGCCCAATAATTGTTTTTATATATGTATATATATATATATATATATATATATATATATATATTATATATATATATATATATATATATATATATATATATATATATATATTTATAGATAGGCTGTTCCTCACCAAATCCCATAAAAAAGGTAGCCTCATCCTTTACAATTTTATCTCAATTGAATATTACATCTATATGTTGTATATTATAACTTATGTGCATCGTAAAAATTCCAAATAAATATGGACACACGAAATAAAAGTGAGACCGCGTATCATTCATGCATATATTCCCCCACCCCCCTCGTAATATATTTCGCACTTAAATGCATTTTACGCCGCAACGGGACGTATATGTATAAGATTCCGGCAAAATCATAACTATATATAGATATGTGGTGGGGCCACGATAAATTATTCTCGATGAGAGTATAAAAGGTTGGCAAGGGCCAACCGAGACTCCTTTACATTTCCGTATTATCTTCCTCTCTCTCGCGTACATTAAATCGAGAACACACGCACATATATATATATATATATATATATATATATATATATATATATATATATATACGTACTACATACATATAAGACTCTATATGCTTATTTGATGGCGTACTCGAAGTCTTCGAAGTTCCTCAGAGACTAAGAGAGAGTAACTGTGCCAAGCTAGTTTTACCCTCCCTCTCGCTGCGATGTATTCCGATATGGATTTTCACGCTTTCTGTTTCAATGGAGAACACTCTCTAAATTGCTCTCTCTCTCTCTCTCTCTCTCTCTCTCTCTCTCTCTCTCTCTCTCTCTCTCTCTCTCCCTCTCTCTCTTTCGCTGTCTCCACTTTTATTCTTGTAGCGTGTGTCACTCGGGAACGACAATTCACATTTATATACATGGTGGTTCACAACCAATAGGGTTCCCTTGGGTGAATCATATAGAAGCTGGAGCACATAGAGCGTGACATTGCAAGCAAAACTTTTTTTTTTAACGTAGTGCGACAAAAATCGGCCGAGATGTTCGCGTCCGATTTTTTTTTTCATCGGGTTTTAAGGGGGAAGATACCATTCGGCGAGGAAAACATTGCTGATTCTCATTGTTTTTGTTTTGTTTTAAAAGAAAGATATCTTCACCATTTTTCGGACTTAATTAAAGTTTCATGACTCCTTTCGGCTGTTACATGGTATTTTTGTTTTAATAATTAATCTTCAAAAATGGCAGAGGTATGGCACAGTCTTCTTAACGGATTGCTGCGGGTATTGTCAGATGGCGTGACACTTAGCGTCGGTGGGATTAATCTGAACGAAACCCAAGAAGATTTTTCTTTCATCAGCACTCATACGCAGAATGTGAACCAAGAAAAAGTGAGAAATGTTGAAAATCGATGAAATGCCACGCTTTGAAACAAAAAGCTTGTAGTTCCCGAAAAAAATGGTACATTTTGCAATCAAAATATTTTTTTTTTTAACTTTCAAATAAATTTAGGGTCATGTTTTAGACAATGAGGTTAGATAGATTTATACAAAATTTCATCTGAACCGGTCGATTGCTTTTTCAGTTATACGTCGCGCAAGTTTGTAAAGTGCAGTTTAGAAACCGTGCCGTACCTTCGCCACTTTTAAAGATGGATAAGATAAAAAAATATCATGTAACAGCCAAAAGTAGTAATAAAACATACCCTAAGTCTAAAAAACGGTGAAGAAATCTTTCCTTTAGAAAAAATAATGAAAATCAGCCGTTTTTTCCTTGCCTAAAGGTCCCCCGTTAAACAATAATGGGAAATAATTTATGAATATTATCGATTCGCGAGGCGAGTCTCTATGTTCACTGTTTCTTACCGAAAAAAACGGAAGAAAAAAAATGCACTTGTCCGACGATGAATTCGATAGTTGTGAATCGCCCTGTATATATATTGTGTGACAAGAAATCGCTCGTGACGATTGCGATCACTCTCTTTACTTGTGCGCCTTTTTTGCTATCCCTTAACCCCAGGCGATGTGGCAAAATTCGAGATCAACGTATCGATCGCGCATTACACTAGATCTCGCTTGTTGTAGCAACGGAGAGCCGATCTCACCGCGAGATACGCGTGAATGCATCAGCAGGTATTACGGAGAAAGCCGTGCAAGGGCACAAAGAGAGCGAGGGACTTTTCATTCATCCGTTCGTGCAAGCATCTTCGTCGAGCCCTTACAAACAAGGCTTTTGGGTATGTATACAGGGTGTCCTTCTCATCTTTGCCACCCGAAAAAAATCGGAAATTATCGACGTCAAAAAAAAATGTTCAAAACAAAAGTTGTACGGTGCGAAGGGGGCTAACAAATGCGACCAATTTTTTTTATTTCGGTGGCGGTGCTGACGCACATCGAAGGTCACCCCCACTTTTTTTAAATGGAACGGTACATTTTGTTCAACCATCTTGGGGAGCACCTTAAGCCGCAAAAAAACATTGGGAGGGGCAAAGTCGTTCAAGGTCGTTCAAGGTTAGTATCGATGATACAAATCTAGATATCTCAGATCACTACCGAATATTTGGTAGTGATCCGAGATACTTAGATTTGTATTTCATTTTAATAGGTGTTCGAAATGGCCTTGACGACTTTGACCCCCTAATATTTTTTATGGGCCTTGAGGGGCTCCACAAGATGGTTAAAAATATTGTACCATTCCATTTAAAAAAGTGGAGGTGACCTGCACTGTGCGATAAGAGGGGCACCTGGTATACACCCGTGCGGAAATTGAACTACGGCTTTGGTCGGGCCCACATAGGAGTTCCCTAACTTTAATAGGGCCCTAATCGGGTAGCCTCACATGAGCCCTTAGTGGCCGGTCAGACTTTGCTACTGAGGGCCATTAAAGGCAGAATAATGAGGGCCTTCAAGGATGCCTGATCAACGCCTCATGTAAACCATGGTGTGCCCATAAGTTATCTCTGTCAATGGATATGCTGACGTGTATGTAAATGCATGTGTTTCTGCGTATATGTGTCCGTTTATATAAGGTCACGATACATTGCCAAATTTTTTAAATTTATTTAAATAGGATCTATTTAAATGAGATAGGTTTTTTCCTCGTCTCACGGCCTACTACGATCTTATTTGTTTCAAAGATATTTTTTTATTCGTTTCAGCTGTTCTTTTTAAATATCAAATATATTCAAATCGAATAAAAAAAGATTCGATTCAAATAAATCTTTATTTGCTTACAATGTACACTGTAAATCTAAGTGTACTATGTGCATAAAATATTTCATAAATCCAAAATGAAATTAAGCACTTAATTGAGAGTTTACCACAACGATTTTGTATCGTAATTCGTCATGCCCTGGCCTTTCGGAATGATTTTTTTCGAAGAAAATATTTCACCTATATCGGTATTGAACCTATTACCTACCTACTCATAGCTACGCACGCTACCCCTATCCTACCGAGTGCTTGTAACATGTTCGTCGCAGTTATGGCATAAGAGACCAAATTAATTTCTATAATTATTTGCTGTATCACATAAACAATATCAATTAGTTAATATCATTGTGATATTAACTATCACAACGCGAAATAATTTTTCATATGGAAAGTATTCGGCGAAAATAGTCACTATAAAAATGTAAAAAAACCGAATGGGGTTGTTCAAACACACGCGCTGGCATCACTCCATGAGCGAATAAGGCAATAAGAATAATATGTAATTTTTTGAAGGGTTTGTAAATCTAATATATAATAATTTTTAATGCCCTCAAGTTTTTATCATATTTTTACCTATTATCGAATAATTGAGTGTAGTAATTAAAATACCACAAACGATTTAGTCCAAGCTATGTATACTGGTCCGTGTCCTATAATGCCCAAACCTGGCCCTCTTGTGGCAATCCCTGTCGGGATTGCCATAATAGGACCCGCAAGGCCCTTATTATGCCAACGCCTGTCGGGATTGCCATAAAGGGCCTTCAAGCCCTTATTTTTATGAGGGATGCCCTATCAATTTTCCGCACGGGCAGTCGAACCTCGACATAACGAAGATTTGTCCATTCCCTTCCGATAGAGACCCCTTACCTTGATACGACGACATAATGATATACAATATGCTCTAATTGCTAATAAATTGTAAAAATTACTCTAAATTAAACCATTCTTTCTTTAAAAAATATCCCTATTTTTGTAATACTAATATATTTTTTCAAAGAACATTTTGAGGAACATTATTTCGATATAAGGAAACCTCCATATAACGAAAACTCGATATACCGAACTTCCTTAGAGATTCGTTATATCGACGTTCGACTGTATCAGGGCAAGGCACATAAAGTGTTACAGAGCAATAGCACTCAAACGATTGATTATATTCAAAAATGTTTCAGACAAAAGTTTCAGCGTTCGAGAAGGCCGTCATGGAGCACCCTATTTTTTATCGATGGAGGCGCTGAAGCTACGTCAAGGTCAGCTCCACTTTTTTTAATGGAATGGTACATTTTTTTTCAACCATCTTGTGGAGCACCTCAAGCCGCATAAAAAATATTAGGGGGTCAAAGTCGTTCAAGGTCATTCATTGCGACCTCCCGATCCGCTGGCCAGCACGCTAACGACTAGACAAACGGACCGGGTTCGACTTTTGGGTATACGGTCGCCATTCAACGATCCAGCGATTCTTAGAAGGGTTTGGGCGGCAGAGGGGGCGGGGCGGTCGATCGGAACGAGTGTTTTTTTAGGAATGGAGAAAAAGCGATCGCATGTGGTTTTGGGAAAAAAAACACCTGTATCGCAGAAATAGCAGAAAATAAAGTGTGGTATGCGGTGGCGAGAATCCTCGTTCTCTGCGGTCGCCCAGCTGATTTGGTGCTACATTTTTCTAATTCTTTCTAAAGGTAATTCTTTCTAATCTTTCTAGAGGTAGTTGTGCTCAAATAGTACCTGCGCTAAAATCGCACCACGGTCATATGTGGCGTCTATGTTGGGTAGCGAGAATTACAAAAATTGGCTGCTGCTGCTTGAAGATGAAGATTGAGGCCCGAAAAACTGGGGAATTTTCTATATTTTTTTCTATGAGAGTATTGAGATGGCGAGGTCGGCATTTTACACACAATTGATACATAGTCTTGCCAGGTTGACGTTTTTTTTTTAATTTAACAATATTTATAAACAATGACGTTATTATGATTTAAGCAAAGTGCCGTCGTTGCTGCATGGCCAATCGGTATGAGCGGTTCTCGCAACTAGGGTCATCTGATAAGAAAAAAAGAAAAAATTAATTTCAGTATCAGAATAGAACTTTCGTATGACACGATACTTTTTTGAAAATTTGAATTGTACGAAAATGGTAAGTTGAATAAAAAAGTTCGATTCGAGACAAACCGGAACAACTTTAATTATTTGTCATTAACAAATGGATAAACATATTGAAAAATCATACGGTCATATTTGAGACACGGCTTGCACCAATTTACAAAAAATAACTTCGAGAAAAACGAAAAAAACGTGCCCGGAAAAAAGGAATTTTCATGAATATTTTTTGGAAAAACGAGTGCGGTTTTTCAGTTTTTTAAAAATACTTTTAATGATTAAATGATATCTTTTGCAGTTTTTGCATTGAAAATTAATTATAAATGTGGAAGATACAACAGAAAAGGAAAATATAATAGACAAATGTCCATTGCGGTGACCACTGCGGCTCGGAAGCAAATCATACGAAACAAAAAAATCAAACGCATTTAGTTTTTGCATAAAATTATCTAGTGCTTGCTTTTTAATAAAATATTGATTTTCCATAACAGAGCCGCGGTCCAAAGTCAAAATATTTATTTTCGGTAAAAAAAAACGCTTAATTTTTTTTATAAAAAAATATGCTCAGAAAAAAAAATCGTTCGCTCAAGCACTGCTTTTGACATATAAAAGGAGCTTGTAAAATTTGAAGTTCATCGGCGGTTCATTAACCCTTCCTTGACACACTTATATTTGACCATGGTTTTGACACACTTGATCAATTTGACCCCGATAGTACTTCATCCACCTGTCCTTAACAATCCGTCGGTCGGTTTTTATTGAAAAAAATTCGGTATACACATTGAACATTTCTTAATATGTCTGCATAATTAAAATTCGGAAAGTGTAAAAGTCAATTGTTGTAAACAAAAAATGGAAAACTTCCAATTTTGGGAAGCTGAGCATTTTATTACCAATTGGTCCGGGTCAAAATTACCCAACGTGTCAACGTAGGGTTCAAGTTTGCCGGTTCTCAATTTTGAACGGATCGAGTTGAAATATTCACAGAATATTTTTGAAATGTTACATTATGGGAATCGCTAAAAAATTTATGTTTTTAAAAATTTCATCTAGGTGTAAGCCCTCAATTGTAGCGGGTAACGCAGTGGCCGATCCGACCCTTCCCAAAAATCGTCATAACTCGGTCAATTATTAGATATGTTACAACATTTTTATTGCAAGTCAAAGTTGAGACCCCAGGCTATGAAACTATGCAATAGAAACTTTTCATTTTCAAAACTTCATTGTATACAGCCTTTCTAATCGTACGCCTAACGATCGAAGAATAATTGTACGCTTATTTTACGTAGACCTGATTTTGTAAAAATACATTAACAGTGCATAAGAATATTTCACAATTGATATTTGAAGCCAGATAAAAATGAACTGGTTCAGCAGTTTCGAGAAGAGAATCCTCGATAAACTATTTACAAAAAGGGTTGTTCCATAATCATACCGAGAAGATTTACGAATAAATTTTTAGTTATTTCAAGTAGAGTCAATTTCATTTTGGGTTCGCGATCTGTACTGCGGACCCAACACCCAGCCCAAAAATGACACGCCACTCCCCCACCATCGTGAACATGCTGTCGACTTTTTTTTGTTCTAATTACGATTTAGGTTAAGCCTGGTCCCGTAAAGTGACAATAGTCTCAAAACGTACTTTTTAAATATTTTCCTACATGTGCGTATAATCTATCTCTATCGACAGTTAGTTTATTCCGAGTTCACCTTAAAAACGAAAAATATACACATTCATTAATAACGCCTAACGCTTTTCTCCCTAAAAAAAAAACGTTAAAAATACAAATAAAAAAGTCCTCAGGGGGTAGGATTTAGGCAGGACTATCCTAAATCTAGTGGCGATTGGCACGGCGCTACTGAAATTGCACATAAATCACTTCGTTAGCGACTGCGACGATGGAGTTGCGTGTTTTATTTGCGAAATAAAAATATATTCAGCATCGAAACTAGGCGCATGTGGAGCTCCGAGCATCGTTCTCGCGCACATACGGAATAAAGTGGAAAAAAGTCATTTACCAAAAAAAAAAAAAAAAAAAAAAAAACGATATACAGCACAGTTCGGAAAAAGTGGAGCGCTTTCATTATCTCCCACTCTTTTACTTTTTCACTCTCTAGTCCTCCCCCTCACTCTCTCTCTTCCTCTTTTCGTTCAAACTGCGAGAAAAACACGATTGAAAACGAGCACAGCGAGCCTCGAGGTTTTTCAACTGGGCTTCCCTTTCTGCCCCTTCTCTGTCTCTCTCTCTCTCTCTCTCTCTCTCTCTCTCTCTCGCTCTCCCTCTATCTGTCTCTCTCTCACACTTGTGTCCGTTCTGTGGTAACGCGATTCGTATCTTTGATCCTGTGCGCGTTGCATCGGTCTCTCGTGGTTTGCACCGATGCATCAAACGCGTCGAAGCGAGAGAGAGAGAGAGAGAGAGAGAGAGAGAGAGAGAGAGAGAGAGAGAGAGAGAGAAGGGAGAGAGAGAGAGAGAGAGAGAGAGAGAGAGAGAGAGAGAGAGAGAGAGAGAGTATACAAAGAGAATTTCCGCGAGATGGAGCGACCGAGTGAGATAAATTTCAATATTGATCCTATCGATCACGAGCTCGCAGCGAAGATCGATGGAAATCACGCGGAGCGAGAAGGAGGCGAAGCTATACACGCGCGGCGAAGGGCGCCTAACGGTGAAAATTTTCGCTTTACACCTAACGAGCATAGTTTTTCCACGTTTGTGGGCGAACAAAAAAAATACCAAACCAAAAAAAAATCGGGAAACATACGGGTATACACGGCAATTATGGGGCGCGTTATACACGGGAATATCGGTACGAACGATCCGGGGGTGTGAGAAGAAATGTACGTACATAGCAGGGATATAGTGAGTTAGGGATGAAAGGAGAACAATAAACGAGAAAAAAATAATCTCCCTGACACATCGTGTGCTTTCGAATGTAACCAAAAGTGTTCAGGTTTAAAAGTCCTCGGTTCACGTTTCTCTCGGGGGGGTATTTTTTTAGATACGTTGGAAAAATAAACGGCCACACATACACATGGAGGAGTGTGGTGACACTTTGAGAGGCGACCAGGTCGGAAAAGGCGGGATGCCTCAATGCGCGCGAGGGTGACCGTGTGGTCGGGGGCGCGCGCCCTTATACCAACACGAGCCACGCCTGCCTCATAAAAAATAATGCATCGTGGCAGATGCCTCCGCGAACGGTCGCAAATGGCCCGCAAGAAGGTTTTCAAGGGCTGGTAGGTATTACAGATGCAGTCGTATGGGTATGCGGTCTATCGTGAAGACGCATGTATGTTTTATTTATCATCTCTCTCTCTCTCTCTCTCTCTCTCTCTCTCTCTCTCTCTCTCTCTCTCTCTCTCTCTCTCTCTCTCTTTCTTTCTTTATGTTGGGCTATAATTCGATATGGGACATCTCAGGCGTGTTAGTCAAGGTCCATACTCAACTTCCGAGAGTAAGCTCATCTTTATATGGAGCTACGTCGGTTGTGAGTAGTTCGAACCGGCCCGAACGCGAATATCCTATCAATCGTTTTTATACTGTAATTTTACACAGTAATTCTTTGGTTTTCTCACTAAATTCTGTATCTGCTACCGTTAGTCTTATATTTATCATTCTTATCTTAATTGTTATTACCATGATCATTATTATTTTTTTTCCGAGGGGGAAAAAGCTTTAGGCACCATAGGAGAGACACACGTTCTCTCCCGTGTGTCGGACTCTCCTCATGGCCTACCGACCGAAAACTTCCTCCGTCCTGTCTTTGCGGGGTGGCAACATGTAAGTATAACTTCACCCCCGCGGGACCTGCCCATCATCCGTTTCGTGCCGTCTGTCAGTCCCACGGATCCCGTTTATATATCATCTTTTATTCCGTTGCGATTCATTCTCATTCACTGTCCGGGCATTCTGGAGAGGTCCTCTTTCTTCTGCTGTCTTCGTCCTGTAGCATCGATCCGATTATGTTATCAGGTGTGATAACACGTGTCCTCCGTTCCAGTTGTTGTCTTAGTGTCGTCCATCTGGCGCACGCGAAGAACGTATGTTCCACGTCGTGTATGTGTCCGCAGTACTTACAGTCTGGGGTCCGTACCCGTTTCGTGTCATGTAAGTACTTGCAGAAGTATCCCTGTCCGGTAAGAAATTGAGTTATATAGAAATTTACCTCCCCAAAACCCCGTTCCGTCCACCGTCTTAGGTCCCGTATAAGTCGTCTGGTCCACCTTTCTCCCTCCTCGGTTGTCCGGCGTACGTGCCAGTTCGTCAGAGTCCTTTCCCTTTCACGTGTTGCCGCGTCAACCCTTTCGGCCCGGTCGTTGCGTTCGATTGCGTTCTGTGGTTAGTAGGCCTAAAGGAATCACGCCCGTCACCACCAGAACCGCCTCGGCTGAGACGGTCTTATATGCGCACGCTATCCTTAGTATCCCCTGTCTTTGTACGTACGTCATTGATTTTCTGTACTTTTTTACGGCGAGCGCGTCCGTCCAAAGCTCTGCCCCATACGTGAGGATCGAGTGAGTCGTCGTCATCAATAGTCTGTGTATCGATGGTTTCGGTCCGTGCGTGTTGACCGTCAGGCAGCTAAGCGAAGTAGTTTTCACCACCGCCCTGTCGGCCGTCCGTTTTATGTGTGGCCAGAAAGTTAGCTTCGTATCCAGGATCACCCCCAGATACTTGGCCTCCCCCCTAGTTGCCGTTCGTTTCGTCCCGACTGCCATCGGTATAGCCGTCGGTATCCGTCGTCTGGTCAACATGAGGATCTCGTCTCAGCGTGACTCTCATGAGTCAGCGCGTGAGCTGCCATCCATCTGTTGATGCGCCTCATAATCTGGGTAAGTGTCAGCTGGGCCAGATCTGCGTTGCACTTCACGATCAGCGGCGCCACGTCATCGGCGCAAGCGACGAGTGATGCGTTTCGCGGCATTTCCAGCCTCAGCGGGCTGTCGTATGCCCTGTTCCACAAGTCCGGTCCTAGTATGGATTCTTGCGCGACCCCCGGGGTAATGTTACGGGTCACCGGTCCTTTCTCCGTCTCGTACGTAATATGTATATCATTGAGGTAGTCCTCCAATACCCGAAGAAGGTAGGGAGGGATCCGGAAAGTACCTTTCCGCGCCCCCAAGATATCCCCCCACCTAGCCAAGTTGAAGGCGTTCCTCACGTCCAGTGTCACCAGTATAACTAGGGGCCTTGCCGCGTGGCAAGCTTCGTCCATCTCCCTGACGGTTTCAGCTACGTCGCGGATCACCCCTATCGTCGATCGCCCTTTGCGGAATCCGTACTGGCTGTCTGCCAGGCGGCCGCCCTTATCGCGTCCATCAGTCTCGGTCTAAGAAGACGTTCGAAAACTTTGCCCGTCGTATCCAGAAGGCTCAGGGAACTCTAGGAAGACGACATATGGATTTCCCCTTTTCCTTTACTAAGGAGGACCAATCTAGCCGTCTTCCAGCGCGTGCTGAACGTTCCTGTTGTAAGGCATTCGTTATATATATTCGAAAGGATCCCGGGCCTCAGGCGAGTCATCAGCCGCAAGATCTCCCCGGGTATGCCGTTCGGTCCCGGTGCTTTCCGCGTCTTCAGAGAGGTTGTAGCTTTGGAAAGCTCCTCCTCGGTAAAAACGGGGATGTCAAGTTCGTCGTCCGTTTCCGTCGACTCTTCCCTCGTCGCGTGAGTCGGGAAGAGTCCATCAACGATCCGTCCCATGCTCGTTGCGTCTTTGAGTTCCGATAGGCCTCGGGCCCCCAGCTTCTGAGTCACAATCTTGTAACCCAGGCCCCAGGGGTCCCGGTCCATAGCTCCTCGCATAGCTGTCTCCAGCAGCAGTAGGGCAGCTGGGCGATCTCGTCCGTCCACCAGTACGTCGCTCGTCTGTTCTGTCGTGTGCTTTTGCACGGCATTGAATCTTTGCATGAGCGTTCCGTCAGTTTCGTTGTCTCGTCCACAAGTCGTTCGGTCCTTCTCCGTCCTGCCAGTTCATGCAAAACTGCTTCTGAGAGAGGGATTGCTTCCAGTAGCACCCTCGAGAACTTGTCGCTGTCCAGTTAGAGTACATTTCACCGCGGGGGCCATTCCGGCCCGTTCCGTCGCGTCGCTGTAGATCGCACCACCTCGAAGACGATGTATTGGTGATCGCTGGCCGTGTAGCCATCGATCACCGTTCATCGCCCCATTAGTGGCAAGATACCGTCCGAGATTATTGTCACGTCCGGTATCGAGGAGTCCACCCCCGGTCTTATGTATGTCGGTACTCGTCCCGTGTTGGCGACTGGCAAGTTCAGTCCTGCTGCCATTTCCAGCAGCAGTCTCCCACTCGATCGCTCTGGCATTAAGGTCGCCTGCGCTATCAAGTTCCCGGACAGCTCCCTCAATTTGTCTCCCAGCGTGTCTATTTTCGTTTAAAACTCTCCAGCGGAGCACTTCGGGGTCGGGTAGACGCTGACGTACGTCAGAGCACCCACTCTCACCCAGACGAAATCGTCCCCCGCTTCACTGTCGAGAACGCGCATCCCGTGGGTATTTACCCATATGGCCGACGAGCCCGTCCCGTTTCGGAACCACGTCGGGTTCATCGTGTACCTGTACTGTTCGTTTAGTATGAGCACGTCAGCGTTATGTTCCATCGCGATTTGAGGAAGCAGGAGGTGTGCTTCCTCGCATCTGTGCACATTGCCTTGTAACCCCGTCACGTCTTCGTCTTTTTCCTGCACTCTTCCAGCGCCACTCTGAAGACCGCACACGCCCCGGAGCCCGGTACATGCGCGGTACTCCCGTGCTCCGCCTCAGTGCAAAGGAAGCATGTCGGTTCCAGTCTACAGTCCTTGCCGACGTGGTCCATCTTGCTGCATTTCCAGCAGCTTTGCTTTCTGTCCGGTCCATTGCATTGCGTCCTAGTATGTCCGTACCCAAGGCACCGATAGCACGTCGTTATTTCCGCCCTAGGCTGAAGATAGTACACCCATCCTATCTTCAGCCGTCCTTTCTTGAGTAAGGTATTTGCGGCGCCCTCCTCAAGCTCGCACACAGCCACACACTGTCCCTGTTTATTGGGCCCGAAGATCTCTGATCTCGGCCTCACATGCCCCTTTGGGTCCCTCGTGTCCTTTGTCGCTAGTCAAGTGCCTCCGTCCCTTCCTCTTTGTCAGTACCACAGTTCAGCTTCTGTATGTCCAGTTTAACGCTGGAAGTCATGTCCCGTACCTGTGCGTCCGCTCCCTGGGCTTGCCGAAGCTTGTCCTGGAACTTTTGTCGGTCTCCCACCCCGCTTTTAACGCGACCTGCACCTTTTCGGTAGTAGGGTCAATAGGTTCCATGCGGCGCAGTGTTTCAGCGTACGTCTTGCCCCCGCTGGGTCTGATGAGGACCGCCCCAACACTGGTTTTCCGGGTTGGGTGGCTCCCATACCCTCTCTTCACCTTCGGCGTTGCAGTCGCTGCTGTCGACTGTCCGGGCTTGAGCCGATGGTCTCGCACTTCCGTTTCATTTGTGGCGTCACTTGTTCATCCGCGCCACGCTGTCTCTTAGCGGTCCCGAGTACATGCATTCTGTCGCATTCATGCCACGCCTCGTTTTCCGCTTCCCTGGTCCTTGCCACATTCGTCGTAGTTTCGGTGCTATGATTTCGTTGCACACGCGTCTTCCTTTCCATTTTCACGAGGCATTCCCTGGTGAATTGTAGCTGGGCCCTAATTTTTGCTTCAGCCGTCTCCGCTACGGACGCAATCGGTAGTGTGTTTTGTCCCGTTCGTCCGTCCGTTAGTTCTTCTGTCTGTGTCTGTCTTTGTCGTTGTCGAGGTTGGGGGCCCCATTTCCCTAGACGCGTTTATCATGTTTTCTTTTTGTTGGGCTGCTATGTTTTTCCCGTTTCTCCGTTTTGTTTGTGTGTGTGTGAGTGTACACGTGGGTAGAGACGCCGCAGACCGACCCCGCCGACATATCCCCGCCATCGGCCGCCCCAGAGCGGATACCAATGGCCTCATCGAGCCTCCCCCCCCCCCCCCCCGTAATCCTGCAAGGTCCGATCTAGGCGCCACCCGGTACTACCACAGTATGGGTATTATGCGTTGGCCAGCCAGGTCTATGGTTAAGAGGACCTGGGCTTCTGTAGTATCCAGCAGCCCAAAAGCATCGAGCTCGGTATTCTCGGGGTACTCTCTGGCTGTCCGCACCGAGCCCGCTTGCCGTGGCGGGGGAGTCCCAGTGCAGTCCCCCGATGTTAAGTGTGCGTGCTAGTGAGTGTCCGCCTTTGTGACGTTTACCGGTTCATTTACTCGCATCCATCCAATGGCCATACAGGAGCTGCTCAAAATTTGAGCCCTCCAACACTAATACGCGCACTCACTCCCATTCGCTTTTCAGGGGAGCCCGTTTATAGGGGCCTCGAGCATTCGCTTTTCGGTGGATCCCATTTATAGAGGGCCCCAAGAATTCGCTTTCTCAGGATGACCCGTTTATGGGGTCCCTGATCATTCGCATCACCGGTATGTCCCTCGGACGTGTTTACGTTTTGTATGTTTGCGCGTGTTCCCGACATGTCGGGTGGTTAGCCCTGCACACCGGTGGCTATTTCGAGAGCGCTCAGCGCACTCCCGGGTGGTGGGCTCGCCAAGATCCGTACGCTATAACTATGATCATGTTATGGCGTCGGGATAATCCTGGTAATGATTTATTCATTATCAGAAATAATTTTATAATTTTTGGGGTGATATTCATCGTAGAAACGTTTGAAACATACATATTTTTTACACCAGGCACATTTTATAAAAGCATTGTTTGAGCAGTTACATTTTTTCGAAACATGCTTCATTGGAAAGCATACTTCATTGAAGTTTCTAACTGCTTGCATATATTTAAATTCTACAATAAATAGTTGAACACTGCAAGAAATTGAAAAAAAAAACAAAATAAAGAAAAACGGTAGCAGCGAGAATCGAACCCAAGCCAGCGGAGTGACACGACAATGCGCTTGACCACTGCGCTACGCCGCTGACTTGGAAATGGTTGAAAAAATATCCCTCAAGGTCGACTCGGAAATCTTTAGAGAGCGTTCTACCGTTCCCTATGACCTACTCACGCGAAATATTTTAGGAACGTTAAGGGGTCTTCTGACTTTAGACGCTGAAAAAGGCCATTTTCATTATTTTTTTTATAAGTTTATATTATAGATATTGATATAAAAGTTGTTACTCTTAATAAAAACACTTTGCAAATAAATTAAAAAAAAAATTATTCATTCAAGTCACTATTTATAGACGAAAACGATAAATAAAATAATGTCTTAAAAAAAATTGTAGGCCTGCGCTGTTGATGAAATCTCAGAGATGGATCATCTGAAACAAACAAATCAAACGGTTTTAGATTCAGTATGGTAATGGCTATAGCGCATATCATTTTTTAAATATAATTTCGAAAGTGTATTTATTAATTGTAACAACTTATATATCAATATCTATAAAATAAACCTATCAAAAAAAAATCATGAAAATATCCTTTTTCGCGTTTAAAGTGAGAAGACCCCTTAAGTGGGGACTTACCTCCGTCTCCAAACGCAGTTTGAGTGGAGTCGGTGGGTCCCGATTGGCATCCTCCCCTCTCAGGCTTGTGATTTTATTTCCGTTTACATCGAATCCCCACTCGTTCTTCGAGAGATGACAGTAAAACCATCGATTCTTTTCTACGCTGAAGGTGCGCGACCCTTTAACATCCTCTCCACGCCCTTTGAAATCTCTCATTTTTCAATTCGTTCGATCGTTATACGTACCGTGACGACGAGACATTCTCGCGACGAACAATTTTCCTGCTTTTACTTTTTGATCCGATGAATTGCGAGACTCGAGCTGATGGGCTCGTGCGCGCCGGAAAGTAATGAAGTTATCGCGCGCGCTCGGCGCGACGAGGCCTCGCGCCTCCATTATACCTGGCGACGTAATCTCACAAAGGGCAATTTCCATCTGAAGATCAAGAAAAAAAAGGAAAAAGAGCCACGTGAAAGAAAAAGGTAAGAGTTAAATAGTGCAGTGACATCGTCGCGTATTCTTCGCTAAAGTTCGTCAAGCTTCCACTGTCTTTTCCGTTCTTCCTCGCCTTTCCGGCCATACTCTTTTTGTACATCTTCGATCGACTGCTCGAATAATTACGCATGATTCAATCGTCTCTCTTTCCTGCAATGCCGACTCGATTTTTTTCTTTTTTCCTTTCTTTTATTTTTATTACAACTGCTCGAGTGAATTCGTCTACACAAACCGAACAAGCTCCGAGTTCTCATCGTTACATCGTGGCGTTTCTCGTCGCCGTTTCTCTCTCTCTCTCTCTCTCTCTCTCTCTCTCTCTCTCTCTCTCTCTGTCTCCCTCTCTCTCTCTCTCTCCCTCTTTCTCGCGCCTTTGGAAAACAGGCAGTTTCGCAAATGCGAAACAGCTGCACTGGAACGAAATAAAAGTCCACTTACTTACGACACCTCTCTCGCTCTTCTTATCGCTCCCTGCCCTCCTGCCCTCCCCTCGCTCTCTCTTTCTCTCTATCTCTCTCTCTCTATCTCTTCCTTTCTTGCATCGGGAAAGCAACTGCAGCATCCGGGACACAAGTTCTATACAAGTAATGTTGCATCCTCATCTCTCCTCCCTCTCTTCCCGCTCCCTTCCGCCCTTACCCGGCCCTTCTCACTGTCCCGTTTTCGCAGCTTTTCTTCCGCCGCCTTCCAGCGAGTATCACCTTTTGTGAGACGAAAAAAAAAACAAGAAAACGCATACTCCGGACGCCTCTCTTACTCCCTCTCGTTTCTTTGGGGAACTCGCGCTGATGTCCTTGCTCATCTTCGCGCGGTGGTTCTTTTTTTCGCCCACTCTCTCTTTCTCTCCTCTCTATCTCCGTATTCCACGAGCTCCTCTTCTCACGTCCTTTCTATCCGGTTTTGTATATACACACACACATACATATATATACTTACCTCCAGGAACCTCTTCCTGCGAGAATGCAAATTCCTGGAGAGAATCTTTGCCCCGCCATCGCCCGCGAGATGACAGCCCTGGTGTGCAAGAACCGCGTCAAATACTTTCGGGGCTTTGCATCTTCACCGGAAGCCAAAGAAAAATCGGTCTAGTATATATAAATATACAGGCTGGCCCGGAAAGTGAGGTTCAAAAGGAAATCTAGATGCCTCGTATGTATCTAGAAATCTCGATGCCTCGTCACATCGGAATCACCCCCATGCATGTTCTACGATATTTTGTAATTTGCGAGAAAAAAGCATTACATTTTTTTTCGATTTTCCCCGCGGCATGGTTTTCACTTTTTATCTCTTTTGTGCATGTACTTTCCTCTGAGTTTTTAAGATCGATTGGAAGTCATGCAGACGAGTATAACATTTTTTTTTTATCAACTGAACTTTAGTGACTGATCCTCTTAAACCTATTTGTCAAACTTTTGATAAAAACCTAAGGCATGCACGTAAGACATACTTTGCAACGATTCGACAAGTTAATTTCGTGGAAAGTACTTTTCTCGGAAAGTAATTTTCACGACAAGCAAAAAAGAGCGAAGGATTTGCACGGGGTGATTCGGATAGGCATTGATACGAGGCATCTTGATTTTACTTTTGGACGTCGTTTTTCAAGCCACCCTGTATTTCATTACGTTACAGGCAAAATATAATTGCATCGATCTTTCGTCGCGCATCATCACGATGATCATCCGAATTTCCTATTTTTTAAGTATCATGTATAATCAATAAGAGATACGACTGATAAATGAGTATGGCTCACTTTTCACGTATGATATAGCATAACACAGTAAAGATTTTTTTTTTTTCAAATATCATCGATTTGAAAGACATATTTCTCCCATTTTGGACAATTGGTGGGGCCACATCGCCTTCTCGTAGCGTTGTCAAGTGCTCGCATGTAAATACTATCTTCCATTATTGAAGTAGATTTCGACTGGCTTAAACAAAAAAAAAACTAGTAAATTTTGAAAAAAATGTGCGGTACGAAAAGAGCCGATGTTGTGGCTGATCCGAACGTGGGGAAAGATTTCCTCGTTTCGGAGATTCAGAGAGGAACGTTTCGACGTCAAAGAGAGAACAAATAAAATTCCAAACGTTCGGACAGCAAACATCACTGTAACTTCCATAATTTTTTCGATCTTCCAAAACGACTCGAGGATTCATTGCATCATTTGTTGTTTCGAAAAAATTAATTGAAAAAATCGATTTTTTTACTATTTGTTTACCAATTTTTATCAATTTTACACTGTTTTTATCATTTTTAGTTTTTCACCACCAAATCACCGGAAATGCATGTGAGATGATTCCTCCAGCCACCGAAGAAACCAAAGAAGATCATGGATCAAAACAGTGCACGCATAATTGTGAAAACTCATTATCGAATTAGGGGCCATCCATAAATTACGTCATTTCAAAATAGGGACGGGGGTCTAGTCGTTGGATGACGGTAACGATAATTGGATTATGATAATAGGACGGATAGGATTATTTAGGGGGGGGGGGTCAGCAAATATCGATGACGTAATATATGGACGGCCCCTTAACAGCTAGTAAATTTTTGAATAACTGAAAAACAAACCCAAAAATAAATTGATAGTTCGTGTTTCTCAAGATATCGCGAGAATTCGAAACGGCGCATTAAAATGCTGACACTTGAGAAAAATCTACCCACAGCGGACGCCATTCCGCTTAACCGCCATTTCCGAAGAGTTTTCTTTTCCCAAATGGAACAACTTTGACGATAGTTATCTCACTGGAAAACGATGTGAATCTGATACGACCCGTGAAGTGGTCGCGTTCTGTAGAACAATCGCCAAGTTTTCTGCGATCTACGAAATAATACCTCTATAAGAGAGAATGCACATTTTTATCGCTCCTGGATTCGTCCCTGCATGACCGTTTCTTCGGAAGCGAACGAGCCCCCCGGGGGTTAATGCGAATCCAAGTGGTATTTAGCACTTCTTCATGCCTGACATATATATATATGTGTGTGTGTATCCATTACAGGAAGTCGATGTAGAGGGCATAACCCAAACACGTTCACGAATGGTGGTGGTCGTCGCACAAACGTTCTTTCGTTCATACAGGGTGACAATTATACGGTGGCCTTGCATTTGTTCAAGGTCTCGTGCGAAGATTTTGCGACCGGGAAAAATATGATTTTCAATCGTTTTTCGAATCCTTTTCGAATAAAAATATAGCGTATTTTTGTAAAGAGCATGATTTATCAGGAATAAAAATAAAAATTCCCTTTTGAGTACAGCAGAATGAAGACAATTAAATTTCGAATACGAAACACTTTTTTGTGTACCCCGTCGTCGAGAAAAAAAATGACCAAAGATGCATTTTCAAGCAGATGAATGGAATTTAATTCCATTTAAAGGTGTTCTTCAGGAGTGATTTATATTTGGAATATTTGGTTTTCGTTCTGCTGAACTCAAAACGGAATTTTGATTTTTTTTCCAGAACTCTCAATTTTTTTGTGCGAATACTACTCATTATAAAAAAAATGGTGTATTTTTTTCGAAGAGAACTTGACGTATTTTTGTTGGTCGCGAAATTTCCACTCCAGACTCTTACGGAAGAGATCCTTTTAGGCAGTCAAGTATAAGCGAATTTTCGAGTTTTTTTTTGTTTCAAAATCATTTATCCTACATGATGAAAATGTTATGTAGATATTATTACATGTTTGAATTTTCCAAGATTTTTTTTTCCTAACATATAATAACGTCGGAATTATTCGACCGCGTACTACATAAGGTCTGGTGCAATGATCTGAAACGTCAGAGCCAAAAATTTTAGATCTCCACGACCCGCACGCTCTATGTGAACCTAGAAAATCCAAGGAAAAGTGAAACTTCGAAAAGTGGTACGTGTTTGAAAGAATTTTCTATTTTTCATGAAAATGGTGATTATAGTATTTGTTAATGAAAACTAGTTTTCAGAAATAATTTTCACGGAACTTTGAGTTTACATAGAGCGTGTGGGTCTTAGAAATCTAAAACGTATTGGCTCTGATGTTTCATATCAATGCACCAGACGCAAGGTTGTGGAACAAGTTAGGCGGAAGCCGTCTCTGAAGCGTTGTACAGCCGCCATTTTTTATTATTAAGGCGGTCATCCCATGTGACTGGTCCGAAAAATCGAAACATTTTTCGTGCACCAATTGCCAAAAACGTGTACGTGTTATATGGAGCTGGCATAGCAGACAGAATGGTGAGTCAACATTTTCTTTGTGCAAATCGTACTTGCACTTTTGAAAGCGTTTTTCTCAAAACTATTTTTTAAATTGGCTTGCATTTCTAAAAAGAAATTATTGAACAATTTCGCTCAAATTTGTTCGGTATAGTCAGCACATCTCACCGGAACTAGAATATTTCTGACATCTGCCATAGTTTATTTTAAGCTTGAAAAGGCAAAAAAAATGACGAATCTTGAAACTTTACTTTCAAGATAGTGCCAAAAATTCAATTTTCGATATTTTTATTTTGCTCTAGTTCCGGCGATAGGCTCAGGTCTACAAATTAAAATGCCGTTAGATTTTTTTATTTCAGATGAGCATAACCTCCGGAATCTTTCTGAGTGTTTTTTTCGTTGAGTGTCTTTCGCACGGTGTAAAGTCGATGCAACTCGTTATTTTTGTTCGACAAATTTCTGAGGGACTGTAAAAATGTTAAAAAACGTGTTGAAAAAATCCAAAGATAGTCTGTTTTAATGGTTCATAAAAAAAAATCCCCAAAAAAAGCGAAAAAAATAGCAGTCACATGGGATGACCCCCCTTAAAAAATGTTTTAATGTGGTAAATTCAAAAACATAATAATATCTACATAAAATTCTAATAATGTACAATAAATAGTTTCGACACAGAAAACTTTTGAAAAATCGCTTATTTTCGTCTGCCTAAAGGGATCTTCCACCTTAAAAATACATTATAATCGTCACCCTGTATATATATCCACGTACGACAACCACGGGTGATCCTTCTCCGATACACAACGCCGGCAAAACCGGCGGGGCCAGCGGCGAGGGACATTTTCCTCGTTTCCTGGGGCGGCAAAAAAAAAAGCTTTTCCCGTTTATATCGGAGAGCCGGAGCGTTGTTCCTCAAGTGTTGGTGACAAAAAACAAACTTGACGCTGGCTGCCGAGATTTCGCAAATGGAATGGCCAAGAGGATTTTACACGACGAAGAGAATCTGGGAAGAGAGAGAGAGAGAGAGAGAGAGAGAGAGAGAGAGAGAGATGTGATCGAAAACCTTTCTAGAATTAAGCGACGAGGAAAAACGGAATTGGACGGACCAACGGAAGAACGATGACGATGATGAAGAAGAAGACGAACAAGAGGAGCGAAAGAAGCGACGCAGGCGAAAGATTGATCTCCCTGTTGGAATCTCGTTCCCTCCACTTTTACTGTTTATGGCTGACTTTATCAGGATGAGAGAATCTCCTCTTGATGGGATGAAGACGGAGAACGGAATAGAGATATGAAAGCAACAGCGGGGCTGAAGTACAAAAGTTATCTCCTTCCTTCGCTATATATCTTTATCTTCCTCTCTCTCTCTTCTCTCTCTCTTTCTCCCCCTTATAATCGAAGAGCTTTTGATTCATTCACCGTATTAGTCATCCGGTTTATTCGGCTTATCTGATATCTATCCAACGTTTCAGTCTAACTCATCCAACTGGGACGCACATATACATATATGCAGGCACAGCCTCCGTACTCTCTCTCTCTCTCTCTCTCTCTCTCTCTCTCTCTCTCTCTCTTTTTCTCTCTCTCCGCGCGAGGGTACGAAATTAGGAAAACGCGATCCAAGTCATGGGACTCCGAGGACGGCTAATTCTAGCGTGAAATCCCGCGATTAGAGAGAGAGAGAGCGAGAGAGAGAGAGAGAGAGAGAGAGAGAGAGAGAGAGAGAGAGAGAGAGAGAGAGAGAACGAAAAAGCGGCAGAGAGCAGGACGGAAAAAACGATGGGGCCTGGCTGGCCGTAAAAATTCATCGGTTTCTTTTACGGTTTGCAATCAAGCTTCGAGCCTTGGAGCCCGTTTACTTCGTACCGTTGCGTAAAAACGCTTTTTATGTTTTGTTCAACATTTGAGCTCGGCATTTTATATGCGACCTGCGTATGGGCTGTGAATCAAAAGCTCGAACGCACATATAGCCGCGAAGTCTCCCCAAATTTAAGCGCGACCTACGCGAGAACGTCTTTCACACTATTGTAGGACGGGAAACACGTTAGGGGGTAGGTACTACTCGTCCGAAGGATGGAGAAGAACGGTTTTTTTGTTGGATTCGGGTCATATTAACTTTGGGGTCCCACGAAAGGTGTGTCTTATCTGATACCGATAAGTTACTATTTTGAATAGTGAATTTTTGGCTGGCGGAGAATTATGGGAGGCGAAACTTTGGAGACATGTTTTATGGACGGGTCCTTTTCTTCTTTTTCTTTTATTGGGGTTACAAGTAAGTTCTAAGGGGCTATACTGGTGTGACACTTTTAAAAAATTGTTTTTTTTTGTTTTTTTCCGACAGCTTATAATTTCAAGAATATCCTGTAAAAATTTCAAGGCCGTATCTCTAATACTCCTCGAATATTCGATCGATAGTTAAATCTTTGAACGCGTTTTTCTCGAAATGAGATGTTTCAAATTTGCCGACATTGTAACTCAGAGAGCAATTATCCGATTGACTTGAAATTTGAACTGAGTACTCTTGAATATATTCACTCTACAATGACGTAGCATATTATTGATTGGATGAAAATTGACGATTTGGCATTTAAAAAAAAGACCTTTTTACGGGCGGGAAAATAGACTCTTTTCATAACTACGCAATTTTGTTAGATTTTGATATTTTTCGAAAATCCTACGTCATTGTACAGGAAGTACCTTCCAGTTCAACATTTTTTCCTTTTTCGGTCTCAGCTACTCAATCGGTCGGAATCATGTCAGCAGTGGAGGAACTTTTTTTTGTTTGGCGCCTCCGAAGCATCGACTTATGCAGCGCAAAAGTCGCTTGGATCTCAATATTTTTATATGAAAAAATTATGTAATATAGGTCAAATATTGCCAAATATATTCTTAGTTTTCCAAAACATTTGATTGAGTAATTTTCTTCACAAAAATTCCCGAAAGTCACCCAAATTTTCGGCGTTCACACTGGTATAGCCCCTTCAAGGATTTACAAGGGAGGGCATTACTAGTATTAAATCGCATCGGGCCATAACCCAACCACGTTCATGTTAAAACGTCATCATTGGGCTTTAGTTTCCGGTGCGTCTCACTTTGTCGAAGTGTAAATAACGTGGTATTTTTTAACTCCAATATGTCGACTTTTCTGCCAACGAGACGCAATTTGCGGGAAGCTTAACTCATCTGCTTCCATTTGAAAAAAAAAAGTAACTGAAGGTCATCAATTGCTGTGTGAGGCTTACGAGATTCACAGAGCATGGCCCCAGATGGGCTCGTAACGGAAGTCGAAGAAATTTGATCCGATGATTTGGGTGTGAACAGTATTTTAGTCAACTGAATTTTCCAGCGAAATATGTGGAAGTTTCGTCGATTTCGTTTTCAGTCGTCGTTTCAGAATTATTTGTGAAAATGAAACGTTTTTTTTTGAATCCTTGAACTTGAGAAATTGTGTGAAAAATTTCGCATTCTTTGGTTATTCTCATGTGGATATGGAAACTGGTTTTTTAAAACCCGACCAGTTCTTTTCAGGGATTTTTTTAATTATTAATACACGTTGAGGTACGTATGATAATGCGTACAATTGTTTGAATAGATTAGGGGTTTCTTGTTTTTTTTTTACGAAACATTGTTAGAGTTACAGAAATATCTTGAGCCTCTGTCGTAGGGTTAGGTCCCTTGAGGTGGTACATCTGAGTAGACAAAAATTGTTGATTGTTTTTTTTTTCATTGGTTTAAATTATGTATAAACGTCACCAAAATCCCATGCAAAAGGAATGAGCGACATTTTTAATATTTTAGAGCTCATTTTAGCGAAATAGCCTAGATAGTGAAAGTAGCAATTTGGAGTCATTTAGTTCATTCGTTGTACGAAAAATATACATCGATCCAACGACTGAAAACCTACGATCAAAATACCTCGGCGGGGACACGCAGAATTTAAATGAGAGCTTCAACTCCGTCGTTTCGACGAAAGCTCCCGAATCAGTTTTAAAACTTTAAACACCTTTTACCCAAAACCTCTGTTTCAAAAATTCTCGTTTTTATAAACAAATTAAGACCAATTTTTTAGTGGAAAAAAAACAAATTAATTCGAAATGTTGCTATTGTGAAAATAAAACACTGTTTTTCATAATCGTGTGTACTTCTCTAGAAAAACTAATGCAAATAACGAAGTTTCTTATTTTTTCTTTTTACCTTCTGATCCATAAAAATTCGTCGTCCTCTCGCGGAGCGCGAAACAAACGATCTTAGATGAGTAACTACGACTTAGCCGCTAAATTGTATTGCTGTTATAATTTTTTTATGTTCAAGTCTAAACCGGTAGAATAAACCCTTTAAATCTCATTTGGACAGCATTTTTAGTATTCTCAACAAAAAAAAATCTCGAAAAATCTCCTTTTTCGGTGAACCACGTAAATGAAACCCCTTAAGGGGGGATATCTCTATGACGGGTCAACAAAACTGATTTTTTTGTCTATTTTCTCAAAGTATAATATACATATTCAAGAATATGCCAAAAAATGTTAAAGCAAAAATATTAAAACTTGACCAAGTTACAGACGAAATCGTCTGTAACTTGGTAGCGCAACGATTTACGTATATTAAGATTTTCAATCGAGTTTTTCTCGAAGGGATTTTCTTCGACCTGGCCGGAATCATAACACTACCTATAATTATCGTTTTTATTTGTAAAAATTCAGTATTCTTTAAGCTCCCGAACATGAGTAAAAATATTAAAAAATACGCGTTTTTGAACACCCGCCATTTAATGAAAAAATCTTCTCTCGACAAACGGCTACGTACAACGAGAACTACATTGACATAAATTATTAAACTCTTTTAATTTCCTTTTTCAGACCAACCATTGTCGAGTTATCGATCGGGACGTTGGGCGAGATTTTTTTGACAGAGGCTCTATTATACCTCAATAAGGTTGTTAATTTTTTAAATAAAAATTTACCCGAAATAAGTTCAGTGTATGCTTAATAGCAGACCTTTTTTCCAAATCCCAAAGAAATAATCTAGCAGAAAAAAAAATCGGAAAAACGAGCTTTTTTCGGCACGTCATGGTGGTTACCTCAAGGGATGAGTTATATTGAGCAGAACGCTTCCTTCGGGCATCTGGTATTGTTCTCTCCCCCCCCCCCCCCTCTATCTCATTTCTCCTCTCACCCGCTTTTTCCCTCTCAGTGGCAAAATCCACTGTCGGAGACGACTCGGTGCTCACTTTTCCGTAAAATCCCTCTTTCCTCGCTCTTTTCCTCTCTTCTCGCCTCTCGCTCTCATTTGCCCTCTCCACAAGCCCAGACCCGGATCCACCGGTTAATTGTCGGTTAAAAAGAAAGTTTTTCAGTCCGCACAGTTTGCCGGGCACAAAAGCTCCCCGGAAGGAACAACATCGGCCCATATCCCCCGACCTCGCTCCCATCCCGGCACCGGCTTCCTTGTTTCCGCAGTCCAGTTCGAAGTGTTGCTCGCCGTTTCGACCAAACTTTTCAACTACTCTCGCCTCGCCCCTCACCTCCCTCCTCACTCGCGCCGCCATGGGTTCCACTCGACGCTCGATAAAAAATTCCTCCGCACTGATAAAAGACTTTATTCGCTACAGAGAGAGCCGGCAAGTTTTGTCGAACCTTAAGGGGGAGGGGGGGGGGGGTGGAATAAACCGACGATCGTCTCGAAGAGCCCAAACGAGGGATTCCGAAATTATTTTTGAAATAGTTAAAATTCTTTCGGAAATGAAAAATGTTCGAAGATTGGGCGTTTTTTAGAAGAACAAAATGGGATTGGAATAATTAAGGGGTCTGCATAATCTTGAAATTGAAAAAAAAAAAGATTTTTTATTGTAGTTTTATAGCCTAGAGTCTTAATTTTAATTTGCAACAAAGATTTTGTGAATATTCCAAAAATTGACCGAGTTGTGATGATTTTTGGAAAGGGTCCAGTTGCCCACTGGGTAAGGACAATGTCCATGTCTTAGAAAAATGTATAAGTCGTGTCTCTGAATCTATTCGTTCGATTCACATCACATTCGGATAGAGCATTGTTTATAACATTTTCTATTGTACGACCGAAGAATTTTTCAAAATGTTTATCCATTCGTTGATAATAAATGATGAACGTTGTTTTTTTTCGGTCCAAAATCAAACTTTTATTTCGACAGTTTGCCGTTTTCGTATTTTTTTGAATTTCAAAACATTATCCGGACGTCCGAAAGGTCTATTATTATACGGGAAGTACATTTTTATTATTGTTCATTTCGGATAACCCTAGTAGCCAAAACCACCTTCACCGTTCGGCCATGCAGCAGCAATCCTTCGTTTAAATAATAATAACTTCATTATTTATCACTAATTTGCAATAAAAAAATACCTCAAGCTTGGCAAGACTATGTATTAATTATGTGTAAAACCCCAACCTTGGCATCCCAATACTCTCAACAGAAAAAAAAAAATTGAACATCGACCTGTTTTTTGGGACACCACCTTATGCAGACCCGTTGAGAAAATCTCTAGATCGTTGTTTTTAAATATATTTTGATATATAGTCGTATATTTAAGGGAGAACATCAGTGTGATGGGTAAAAGGAATCCATTTTTTGCATTTTCTGAATGTTCACACATTCAACAATATGTGAAATGATGTTAATGTTGAAATATTGGTAATTGATCAAGTTGCAGACGATTTAGTGAGAGCAAGTAGCGCAACCAGTTACGTATGCTAAAACTTTCTGAACCTGAAACGACTCTTCTGAACCTGACCGGAATCATAACTCTAGCTATAACTGTCCGATTTGCAGTTTTTGAAAATCCAGATTTCCGTAATTGAAGTAGATATTGTAGATAGTCGGTTTTTTAAATATTTTTTAAGCCCCTGACCATAGGAAAAAATATCGCCAAAATTACACTTTCTTTTATAACACTCGTTATTTTCAGATTTTTTTTTTCCCCGGAAAACACCTTCTTACAACGAGAACGACATTTATATAGATTATAAAACTTTTTATTTTTCAGACTTACCATTATCAAGTTATCAATCTGGCAGTTGGACCACATTTTTTATACGGAGTCTCAATTGTACCTGAATTACGTTATTACTTCTTAATTTATTTCCATACAAATGTACACGAAATAAGTTTAACGTATGCTCAATAACATACCTTCTTCCCAAATCCCAAATAAATAATCTAGTACACGAAAAAAAATCGGAACAACGACCCTTTTGTGTGGAGGACACACAAAAGGGTCGTTGTTCCGATTTTTTTTGATTGCACACTAAATCTGCATATAATTCATTATAAATAAAAATTGTATACTTTTAATTACAAATTAAATTCTTACATATTCAATTGTACATTAAGTCGTCTAGTGTGTCAGATAAAAAAAAATAAAAGACGGCCTTGCATGACTTCTTTGACGAAGAGGAAGGTCCAATGGTCCAGGCATAGCAGATTGACGGTGAGACAATTTTTTTATTATGAATTATATAAAACAACTTTCAATCGCGTTTTTCTCAAAACACGATTTTTTCAAACTGCTGCCATGATATCTCAACAACTATTTGATTGATTCTGCTCAAATTTACACAGCATCTTTAATACATATATAACTACAAGTGAAACTAAAATAATTAAGATTGCTTCGTTATTTTTCTTCTTATCAGCTATATAGACCTAACAAAAAATACGAAAAATTGAATTTCTTTTCTAGAGCGTAAAAAAAATATTTTCCGAAATTCTAACTTTATTTTAGTTCCATGTAGAGCCTCAAGTCTCACGATTAAAATTGCGTTTGGTTTTTTGATTTCCGATAAGCAGAACGGCCGGGATCATGGCAGCAGTGGAGCACCTCTTTTTACACATGTGTTCCTGCTGGGCGGTGTATCTCGAACCATATTCTATATAACGACTTCAAAAAATTCACAAAGTCTGTTTGAATGTTAATAAAAATGATATACAATTTACAAATTATTTTATTGTAATCGTTTGCCAAAAAAAAAATTCCCCAAAAAAGCATTGAAAATCGGCCTTCACACTAGACGACCCCCTTGAATTGTTCTATATTTCATTATAAATTAAAATATTGAATATATTCCATAATAAAATGTGCATCCACTATGGACGATGTTAATTTTGAGTTCATGTACAGGAATAAATCAATGAACTATCCTAATCCCTTGTTTCTTTCAAGCAAACCTCCTGCAAGCGCCAAAAACCCCTGGCTGCAAGCAGATCTGCCCCAATTCAGAAGACACTTATTTCCTTGCCATTTCTCACACAGCCACACTGGAACATTTGTTCAATTGTGAAGAAAAGATTTTGCCCTCGCAAGCATTGAGTGAACTTTTTCTCGAGTACTCCGCATATATATGAGTGTACATTTACGTAGTGCTTGTCGTCATTTGATAAATACACAGGGTTGAGGAGGGCGAGAAGCCGCGCTGTAATATATTCCAAGCTCTGGGGAACGATTTCGAAAATTTACGTATCGCAAATAGTGCATAATATATTGAGGATGGTCGGGCGGCAACGCCCTCAAGGTAGCGAGGATCCTTCTCCATTTCCTCTTTCACTCTTCGCCCATATCTCTCTCTCTCTCTCTCTCTCTCTCTCTCTCTCTCTCTCTGTCACCCCCGCAGGCCGAAAGTATTTACTATCGATTCGCCGGGAGCCGTGACCTCCCTCACTCACTGTCGAAACTCACGTACAACGTTCATGGTTTCCCTCCCACACACACGCACACACGTCCTTCCGTACGTGTCAAATTTCGTGCACGATTTTTCGTCATAGCTCCACCGTACGACCGAGCCATTCGACTTTTTTTTTCGCCGTCTCGCCGAACCTTCGTCTTTTTCGGATGATCCGAATTTTCCTATTTTTCCTCAATGAACGCTTTTATATTCACGAAAAACTCCGAGGTTCCTATTATTCCGCATTCTATATTTTTCCTCCCAGGGAAACTCCCCGCCACCGATTCCATTTTTACCAACCCTCGGCCTGAGTGTACACGCTCGAGAAACAAAAAACGAAGTCATCCCACGGGCGGAAAATTCGAAATCGCTGGAATTGACTTCGTAAAATGGTCAATATTGAAATTATACTTCGACAGGGGAAAGAAAAATAAGGGGATTACGCGGTTCTACCTCATTCCTTGCGGATATGAATATTAACGACGCTGAGAATCGGCGGGGATTATAAATTCGATGAGCAGCGTTCATAAATATTGCTAGACATGGAGCGAGAGAGAGAGAGAGAGAGAGAGAGAGAGAGAGAGAGATGCGAAAAGATGAGCGAGAGGAAAAATATTGTAACGTGATGAAAAATAGTAGCGCGGTGCACGACGAAAAACGTAATTTTTTCAACTAACAAGAGTGGAAGTAGACAAGAATAGGAGGAAAGAAGCAAAATTGTACGATACCGCAAGTAAAGCATTAGCGATAAACTAATTATAATTAAAAACACGTCATACTTAATACTTTTATGCACTGGAAAAGGAATGTCTCTCTCTCTCTCTCTCTCTCTCTCTCTCTCTCTCTCTCTCTCTCTCTCTTTCTCTGTCCTTCCATTTCCTTGCCATTCGCCACCCCACTAGCAGCGGAATATCTGATATTCTCTCCATGTATATTCCATTGGATATCTGATAGTCTCTCCACTATTATCGTGGATGGTCATTCCAATGCTCACTTTTTATTTAAGATTTAAAACAAATTGAAGAACTTACGTCCCATGGCATATTCATTTCGATGTAGTAAAGAAATAATTAATTCTATTCATTATATTTTTGTACGAAATAAAAAATGTTTGTAGTAACCGCTTAATTATTTCATTCAATACATCTACGGATTGTATATAGAATGATTTCAATAGAATATAATTTTATTTGAAGGATAATGTAGATATTCAGAGAACAGAAGAGCTTTTTTGAATAAAATAATATGTTATTTAAGTCAATCACATTTTCCAATATTGTATAGTATTGAAACAATCTCATAAATCGGTGGCACTTCGGAGCAGCACATTTATTTGGATCAACCAATATATTTTTTCCATTCAATTGGTTTTTTTTCTCAGTGTACACATCTGTTTAGTATGAATATCAAGCTGTTAGAAAATATATATATATATATATCTTTTTTCGATGTACAACATGGCCGACTCCTCGAAACTTCTCGAAACAGCTTTTTTCCAATTCGCTTGACAAATAACTTCAACAATTTTCACTCGATTCACTTCAAATTTTGAAGTTATGTTTCTAATTGCATTTCGCAGAGAAGTACGTACTGAATTTCTGATTAATCGAAAACTTTTCATTTTATGAGCAGTTTTTGAGCAGTTATAACGAATTTTTTTTACTGAAAATTCATTTCTTAAGTTCAAATACCTACAACTTTTGAATGAAACAATATTTTTGGAATTTCGTACGTACATCTCCAGGTATTCTAATGTAGATCGACGAGAATTTTTGTTTTTTATTCTAGATAAAAAATTGTGGGTGCTAAATGTCACGCCGCGGAGCGCCTAAAAAAAGATAACAAAAGAAAATATTAGTAGTCGGCCATTTTGTCCATCGAAAAAAAATATATATATTTTATAACAGCTTGATATTCATACTAAATAGATGTGTCATTAATTTTATGAGTGAATCACTTTTTCATCCGTAAAAAAATTGTTAAATTCGCACATGATTTTATACCCGTTACTGTGGCCTAAGGCTTTAAGCTGGTAAATGTTGGTACGAGCGAATATTGAGTATGGACGATAATAATAATACGATAATACGATACGTAGAATTATTTCGCAAATAAAATATTAATGAATAATAAAAACCAGATAAACAGACATGGGGATACACGAGACATCGGGCGTGAATTACGCATTGTTATTCGCATCGATGAAGTTTCTTTTGGCGCGTTTTTTTTTCGGGTTACACTTACGCGAACACGCGATAAAGCTGACTGAGCGATGAAGGTTTTTTTTATATATCCAATTTTATATCTAATTTGTATTGGTTGAAATAGTGCGAGTGCGTCTTTTTTCGGGTGACGCTTTCGCAAATACGAGGTCAAGCGAACTGAGCGATAGAGGTTAGGACGACAAACTCCACATGACTGTCGCACATACGATTTCGAACACTTGAAGACGATTGGTTGAGAAGCCAGGTTTAAGGGGCTATACCAGTGTGAACGCTGAAAATTTGGGTAATTTTCGCGAATTTTTTGGAAGAAAAGTACTCAACTAAATGGTTCGGAAAATTAAGAATATATTTTGCTATATTTGACCTATATTACATAATTTTTTCATCGAAAAATATTGAGATTCAAGCGACTTGTGCGCTGCCTTCGGTGGTGCCGAAAAAAAGTTCCTCCACTGCTGACATGCTTCCGGGACATTGAGTAGCTGAAATCGAAAAAGGAAAAAATGTTAAACTGGAAGGTATTTCTTGTACACCGACGTAGGATTTTCGAAAAATATCAAAATCCAACAAAATAGCGTAGTTGTGAAAAAAGTCTGTTTTCTTCAAAATGGTCGTTTTTTTCAATGCCAAATCGTCCATTTTCATCCAATTAAAAATATCCTACGTCATTGTAGAGTAAATATATTCAAGAACACTCAGTTCAAATTTCAAGTCAATCGGATAATTGCTCTTTGAGTTACAATGTCAGCAAATTTGAAAAATCTCATTTCGAAAAAAACGCATTTAAAGATTGAGCTATTGATTTTTGCAAGATCAAATGATTAGAGATACGGCCTTGAAATTTTTACAGGATATTCTTGAAAGTATAAACTGTTGAAAAAGGCAACAAAATCGATTTTATAAAAGTGTCACACTGGTGTAGCCCCTTAAAGATACGCGAGAGACACAAACCACAAGGGAGACAAAATAGTTAAGTACCGCACGAAAAGCCGACAATGGGCTAACTGTTCGTTCACCTACACCTATACAATACTCAATGGCGATTCGCGAGCTGTGCATGGCATAATTAACGAGGAATGTTACTGGGCCCATGGTCGGTTCGAGCTATCCACGCCAATGGTCGATTCTCCATCGTTGGTCAACACGATTCCGACATTGGCATATTGCGGTATCCTGGTCTTAGAAATGAACGCTGGGAAATTGATGGCGGACAGTACTGGTTCACGATCGGCTTCAGTAGTCTAGCCCAGCAGTCGACTCTCAAGCGATATCCGATACTGGCCCGACATTGGTATAATACTGGATGTTGGGATTAGATATGACCGTAGAGCACTTAATGGCGAACAGTACTGGTCCATGGTCGGCTCCAGTAGTCTACCCCAGCAGTTGGCTCTCGGTCGTTAACCGGAACTGCCCCAACATTGGCATTATGCTGGAAGCAGTGCTTTGAAAAGAGGATAGGTTGAGAAATGGCAGAACCATTGTTTCAACGTTGTGCCAACACTGGTTGCCCACAGTCGGTTAGCCTGTACTGGACCAGACATCGGCCGTATTGTTTGTGTTGGCAGATTTTTCATGGGTGATTGTAAATTAGTTGTAAGCATTGTGTTGGCACATAAGTAATGATCTATATGAGTTATGGTATAGGTCCAGACGAATCACTCATTACTTATGTGTCAACCTTATTATTATTTCAATATACTATCATAGAAATTGCGAAAACTTATAGATGATTGTAAAAACCACACTCTTTAAACGATTTGTCACAAAGGGCAATGGCCCTTTAGCATGCTTGGGCATAATAAATATAATCAATCAATCAATCAATCTATATCTCCCGCTCTCTCTCTCTCTCTCTCTCTCTCTCTCTCTCTCTCTCTCTCTCTCTCTCTCTCTTATTTTATACATTTTGGCTACTTTGGCTTATATCCAATCACCTCATTTGTTCCTGTATGATAGTTCTGCGGGTTCTGATAGTCTAAGCCCATTCTTACTTCATCGTGCACTCCCTGCCATATTCAGCATGCTGATTACTATCTTCAATACTTGCTTGAGGTTACACATCTCCTCTAGTTTGGAAACGTGCTCTGATACGACCACAACTTAAAGTGAACCCAACCAGATCAATTTCTGATACACGGCCGATCGCAAATCTACCCGAGCTTTCCAAGATTTTTGAACGGATTATTCATCAACAAAGCCTCAAATTTATCTCTGATAATAAAATCCTTGATGCAAGACAGTCTGGTTATAGGCATGGTTATAGCACTCAAGCTGTTTTACTCAGAATCTGCCATAGCATTGAAACAGCGGTTGACGCTATACGGATTACAATTATAATCCTATTTGATTTCAGCAAAGCTTTGGACACTGCTCCTGTTCCACGTTTGGACAAATCTGCTCAGAAAATTAATGCAAATTGGCTTCTCCGACGACGCCTTAAAATGGATTTTTGCGTACCCAAATCTAGATTGCAAACAGTCATTGATATCGAAGGCAACTTCTCTGACTGGCGTAACACTCATGCTGGCGTTCCCCAGGGTTCGGCCTTAGGGCTCCTACTTTTTTCATTATACATCAACGACATTGGACTCCAATCTTCAAAACTCCCAGCACATGGTTTTCGCGGATGATACCCAGATCTATCTAAGCTGCCTACTTGCCGATTCCTCTATTGGGATCAACCGAATTGCTGATGATGTTCAAGCGGTTGCGAGTTATGCTGACTTAAATGGGCTGAAACTAAACCTTCGGGATCACTGGTTCTTTTGCTAGGCAAATAGAACTTAACGACTCACCACCCATTGTTGTGAACGGTACACTGAGAAAAAAACCAGTTGGATCAAAGAAATATATATTGGTTGATCCAAATAAATGTGCTGCTGCGGAGTGCCACCGATATATGAGATTGTTACAATACTATACAATATTGGAAAATGTGATTGATTTAAATAACATATTATTTTATTTGAAAAAGCTCTTTTGTTCTCTGGATATCTACATTATCCTTCAAATAGAATTATATTCTATTGAAATCATTCTGTATACAATCCGTAGATGTTTGGATGAAATAATTAAGCGGTTGCTATAACAATTTTTTTTTTCGTACAAAAATATAATCAATAGAATCAATTATTTCTTTACTGCATGGAAACGAATATGCAATGGGACGTAAGTTTTTCAATTTGTTTTAAATCTTAAATAAAAAGTGAGCATTAGAATGATCATCCACGATAACAGTGGAGAGAATATCCGATATCCAATGGAATATCCATGGAGAGAATATCAGATATTCAACTGATAATACCAGATACCGCACTTTGATATTAGCCACAGGCCAAGAAGCGATCCTCTTTAGAGTTTCTCCGGCGCTTAAGGGGGGATTGTCTTTTTTTCGCAAAATTTACCGGTTTTTGGGAATTTTTTTGTGAAGAAAGTATACAACGGAAAACTTGTGGAACTTGGCATATAGTTTTATTGATCTGTTTATTACATACAAAAAAATTTTTAAACAATTTCATCAAAAAATCCGCCTCCCACCCCCCTCGACGCGCGATGGTCCTTTTTTGATGGTGTGCACGATTTCTCAAAAACTATTCAACCGATTGTCTTCAAATTTGGACAGAATGCTCAGCTGACATCCTTTTATCGTTTGATGAAGCAAAAAAGCAATACGTTTAATAGTTTTTTATTTATAACAAAAAATCGATCAATTTTTTTCGAAAAATCGATACTTCAAGTTCAAAACGTCACCAAATCGTCAATTTTTTTTCCCCTTCATCGAACGATAGCTATATGTGTCTAAAGTAAAATGCTTTTTGGGTTTTTGTTGCAGGATGAACGTGAAGGCTGTAATCGTGCACACCATCAAAAAAGGACCATCGCGCGTCGAGGGGGGTGGGAGGGAGGCGGATTTTTTGATGAAATTGTTTAAAAAAATTTTTTTGTATGTAGTAAACAGATCAATAAAACTATATGCCAAGTTTCACAAGTTTTCCGTTGTATACTTTCTTCACAAAAAAATTCCCAAAAAGCGGTAAGTTTTGTGAAAAAAAAGACAATCCCCCCTTAAGTAGATTTTCGGTTCGCGCTACGCTTACGAGAAACGAGCGCGCGTGCGACTTCTAGCGGTTACTCCGAGAACTACGGGTTTCCTCATACCCATAATTTCGATGGCGCTCGGCCATGATTTGGTTGAATTTTTTCAACCGAATGCGCAAGAAACAAATTTCATTTTCGCATAATTTTTTAACCAATTCAGACATTTGTTTAATATTTTTCAATCAAAATAAAATATTAATATTTTAACGAATAATGTACTTGAAAATCAATATCGGATATGGTGAAAAAAATAAAATAACATATTTACTCAATAGAATTTTTTTTTCCGAATCAAACGAGCGAAATTCGATTTTTCTTGTGTACTCGAATCAACAATATTCATGTTATGAATTGAAACGCTTTTTCTGTTCGTTGTAGAAAATGCATTCAAAACTATATAATTTATATAGTTTTGAATGCATATAATTTATATAGTTATAGTTAGTAAAACTATTTATATAGTTATAGTTAGTAAAACTATATAATTTATATAGTTTTTAATGAATTTTCCGCAACGAACAAAAAAAGCGTTCCAATTCATACCATGAATATTGTTGATTCGGAGTTGAATTGGAGTCAAAATTTGGAAATTCAAAATGGCGCCGCCAATATGGCGGACACAAATCAAAAACTTCACTCGATTTAGATGAAAATAAGTACACCAGGATTTTTGTGCTCGCTTATTACGAATCTAAACTTTAAATTTGAAAATTCAAAATGGCGGCGCTAAAATGGCGGACCGAAATTGAAAATTTTACTCGAATCAATTTGTATTATTTGTATTTTCATTCGCCATATTTGTTCGTTATTCTGAATTCCTGAATTTTGAGTTCAGATTCTTAACCAGCACCCTCAAAAACCCCACAGTACAAGTTTTCAGGATAAAAAAAAATTCCTGCCATCTTGGGCACTTTTTGTCGAATTCTCTCTGCCAACGAAGGGGTTAAGGTCTGACCAAGGCATAAAATCAACTATCATCATAATCATCCCTCTTCGTTTCTCGTTCTCTGTGGGTCTTTCTTTATTTTCCTCGCTCTTTCCCTTTCTCGATGTCCCTGTCTCTTTATTTCTCTCTCTCTCTCTCCTTCTCCTTCGTCGAATTACGAGAGTGCATTAATTCATTAAAAAAATAAGAAAAAGGATATTACGCGTGCAGAGCATTTGCCTTTGCCCTCCAAGTGCAAACTCACTCACGGGAAGTTCTCCCTTAAATATCTATATATATATATCTATAAATATATATACACACACACACACACATGTATCTATACCATGAACGGTTTCGCGCGACCGCGCTCGTTTCCCCATTAACCGCAAAAGAGCCAACCTGACCGGGCTCTAATAAATATTTCGAGAACGGAGTGGACAGGCGCTAGGCCGCGGAGCAACCATGAGTAAATCATGAACCCTCGTGGCTGGGATTCAACGTACATATGTAAAACGCTCGCTCACCCGTCGGTAGCTCGGACACTGCCTACGGAGCCCAAACGCATTGACAGGTCGTTTTCACGAGGGGAGACAAATCGTAAAACTTTCAGCAAGACGAACGAGAACCTTATTCGTTCCATATATGTGTTGGTCGACGAGGAGAGATAAAAGAAAACATTTGTGGGTCAAGACGTCACGGGAGCTGCGTCGTCTCCTTCGAGGAGTTAATATTTCGAGGCAAATTAGGACATGCACTATTTTGACGTATACCCCCTAAGGAATCTTGTTATCTGCAAAACCTTCAATCGTAAACGAAATGAGTAGTGTTCTTAGTAAACTTTTTTTTTTCTTTTATAACAGGACCTCGAAATGGATGAATTGTTGACAGCAGAACATTTTATGGATATTTTAGGGAAATAGTTTTAATTGAGCAATATTGTTCCCTAGTCGTGCCAGGTTTATCGTAAAACGTAGTGGTATCAGACTAAAAATAGTTAGCTCACGAAAACTTACGTAATTTGTGAGCTACGTGGTGATACTGGGGTACCGTTAACCCGAAGTAAAATTGAGTCTACTTGGAATAGCTATACAATTATTGTTAATTGAATATATGTAAGTTTAATTTCTAATCAAGTATATACAAATTTAATTCAAATCTGACATGTGGAAACTTAATTTATAATTGAATATACGAATATGTTAAAATATGTTTTAAAAAACGACGATCTAGAGATTTGCTTAAGGCGGGACACTGCTGTGACGGGTAAAACGTGGATTATTTTGCACCTCCCTTAAGGTATACACATTCAGGAATATGTGCAAAATCATTCAAGCTGAAATATCGAAAATCGACCAAGTTACAGACCACATAGCAGGTAGCACAAGGATTCACGTATACTAAAACTTTCAATCGCGTTTTTCTCGAAACGATTTTTCTCAACCTGGCCGGAATACCTCTAGATATAGGTGTCCGGTTTTCGATAAAAAAAAAAAATCCGTATTAGCAGTAGCTATTTTTTTTCTTCAAATAGCCGTTTTTCTTCAACGTAGCCGTTTTTTCGTCATATTTAATATTCTTTAAACCCCCGAATATGAGTAAAAATTTCGCCAAAATTGCACTTTTCTTAACACCCGCAATTTTGTGAACTTTGTGAATTGCATTCATATGGATTGTAAAATTGTTTTATTTTTATTTTTCAGACCAACCATTGTCGCGTTATCGATCCGGCCGTTGGACCACATTTTTTATACAAAGGTTCTCTTATACCTCAATAATGTTGTAAATTTTTTTTTTTTAATAAAAATTTACACGAACAAAGATCAATGTATGTTAAATAACAAACCGTTTTCCCTAATCCCAAATAAATGATCTAGTAGACAATTTATTATTCATTTTTTATACAGAGGATCTATTATACCTCAATAATGTTGTAAATTTTCATTTTTTTTAAATAAAAATTTACACAAAATAAGATCAATGTATGTTAAATAACATACCTTTTTTCCTAATCCCAAATAAATAATCTAGTAGACCGAAAAAAATCGGAAAAACACCCTTTTTTCGGCCCGTCACAGTGGTGTCCTTGCTGACCGTGTCTGCATGAACTTAGAACCCAAAAATCATGTCGATTTTCATTTTTTTTTCTGCCGAGAGTATTGCGATAAAAAGGTCAAGATTTTACACACATTTAATACATAGTTTTTTCCAAGTTTGAGTTTTTTTTTGTTTTTGAAAAATATTGATAAACCACGAAGTTATTATTATTTAAAGAAAGTTATCTGAAATAAAAAAACATACATAGTACGATCGGATACTTCAAAAAAAATTGAAAACTACGAAAGTGGTAAGCTGTAGAAAAAAGTTCGTTTTTCGACATAAAAACAGCTTTACTTATTAGCGATTAACAAATGGATAAACGTATCGAAAAATCACCCGGTCGTACGCTAGAAAACAGAGCCTCTCACGTGACCAGAATATTACTAAAAAATGATAAAATGTTTACTTTTTCAATATTCTACGAAGCAACCGTAGTAATTTTTTCCAATCCTCGCTGTCCAACGAGGCTAGTAGCTCCACTTGCATCCATAAGCGTCTCTGCCCAACGAGCAAAATACTTTCATGTTGTGATTCAGGCCGAGTTGCGGTTTAGGCAAGTGACTCCATCCTGACGCTAAAGTTGCATTTTATTTACATTCCCGGAATCCGTTAATCGATTAATCTCTCTGTCCCCTTCCGGACAAAAAATAAAGAATAATTGCTGTAGCCTGTATCGGCTGATAAAATTGTCAAAACCGCTTGAATTAATTATCGGACTTTCACAACACCGTAGGCGAAACCTCAAGCGCAAGTTGTGCATACCTGTCTTTTGCATCGCACACCTCGCCGTTCCGCTATCACTTATTCCCATCTTTCTTTCTCACTCTATTTCGCACCCTCCCTGCGTGGTGGGGTGCATTGTCCATTCGGGTGAAATTTTTATCCGATATTGCAAAAGCCCGTTGAACGGTCCTGGCTCCCCGTGAAAAGACTGTCAAGTTGACCTATTTTCCTTTTCCATAACGGCCCGAGCGTTCGACTACATGTACACGGTAGACCGGAGTGGCCGCGTCCGCCTCCTCCATCACCACCACCCCCGCGCTCGCCTTCATGAATATTCGATTGAATATTATTGTTTAATGAATGCCCGTGCTCCTGGTGCTGGTTATGCCACCACCATCCTGCCACAGAGTTGTTGCATTCTGGTCGATCGTTTCGCGCGTTTTGCCGATAAGGTCGGAACAGACAGAGAGATAGAGAGATAGAGAGAGAGAGAGAGGGAGAGAGAGAGAGAGAGAGACCACGGCCTCGTCAACATAGACGTGACAGATTGCACGATCGACTGGGAAGTCCGCCCAGCATCAAGTGCTACGGTAGTTTGTACCGTTGGTCCATCACCAGACACCCAACGGCCAACGAGTTCTGGTACTCTGCAGTTTGCCGTGTTGCCTTTCTGCCTTTCCAATTCATTGTTCCACGCGACCACTCACTTTTTATCCAATGCGATCGCTAACGAACCCTTGCCACAGCCTGCATCTCGTATGACTCTTTTCATGATGCACCTGTATGACATACGTGTCATACGTTGGCCATGTCCAGCGATGGAGACGTCCGGATTCCTCCCAGCTCATTAGGGTAGATTGGTACTTTCGTGGATGATTAATTGGCTCATCCACTATCCAGATGATATCAATTGGATCTACACGGCGGATTGGACGCAGTCTGGTCGCTGCAGTGGAGGACTTGTATTTGGAGGAAAACGGTATCGTTGAAGACTGATTGGAACTGTTCGACTCAAGTCTGAGTAGTGCTACGTTGGTTTTTTCCTGTTTTATTTGATTGGGAAATTCACTTTTTGTGGGCATACTTGAATGGGCCAATGAATCGGTACTTTTTCAATTTGGTGGTAGATTCTTGAATCTGATGCTTGCAGCTTCGATTTTTTTATGTTGGGTTTTTTTAACTGCATTTTTATTGAAATTCGAACATTTTTACTCTATCGTATTTCGTATTTTTGAAGTGTTATATGTGAGGGGAAAACCAATTTTGAGCGGATTTTATTGGCTTTTTTGTGGGACTTTTTTAATCTAAAATCATGATAAAATCCTACAAAAATTAGGTATTCGAAAAAATATCACCTGAAGAACATTCTGTAATTTTTTGGTGTTAAAATATTCGATTATAATCCATTTACAGCCGATGTCCGGGAAGCACCTCTCGAAATCGTCTTTTGCGGTGAGCAATGTCCTTCTGAACTAGATTATCTAATATCAAATAATCAAACCGATTTCGTTATCGTATCAGCTTATCCTATGATCAATCAAATGAATTTCCGGGTAAGGTTCCGACCACCCCCCGATTGAGCTGAAAATTTGGCCAAACCTTCCTTTTAACGTTTTAAGACAAGCCTCAAGGGGGTTTTAAATATTAAAGGGGTCCCCTAAAGGGGGCTTAACATGTTAAAAGGTAAAATATTGAAATAAAAATATTAAAAGAAAAATTAAAATGTTACAAGGAAAAATGTTAAAAGGTAAAACACCGAATACCGAAAAAAAACAAATGTTTTCACTTTTACTGCATAAACGGGGTCGACTCGACCCCAGGTCCTTTTTCGACAGCTGTCCTCAGTACACGGGCAGGATGCGAGGGCAGAGTGTCCACCTATAGGGTAGGAGTGGGGGAACATGCGAGCGCCGTACTGTGGCCGAATAGATAAGCCCGTTTTGCGATACAGTCAGTTGAAAAAATGGGGTCAACACGACCCCGTGCACAGTCGACGGGCTAACACTATAGAAAAAGTTGTTTGCAATTCGGCGAAATGGAATGCACTGAATTTCAAGCTTGCTTATAGTACTTCTTTACAGATGCGTTAACATCTTAAGGGCTTACATATACCGGGGTAGGTAAAAAAGATCGATTTTTTTTAAAAGGTGCTCATTTAAAAGTACTATCCTTTGAGTGTCTACCTTGAAAATTTCATAAGGAAATAGACGCGCTGCGACAAGGGCATAAAAAAAAGGAAGAATGAGGTTGACACAGAAAAAAAAGATATAATGGAAGCGTCCACATCTAAGGATATCCGCCATATGGCCGAGGAATCGACGATTTCATGTAAGTTAAAAATAAACCAGTTATTTCAGTGTAAAGTGTACTCAAAACTTTAAACGCGTTTTACTCGAAACAGTGTTTTCAAAATCGGTACCAGAAATATCTCCGCAACTACTGAACCGATCGGGATCAAGTTTTGCACAGTTATGCTTCACACAATAATCTAGTACTTATCGAGTCGTTTTTTCGATACCTGGCATCGTTTTTTTTTTATTTATTATAAGTACTGAACAATTTTGAGGCGAAAAATCGTCTCTTCTATTTCAGTGACTACCATGACCCGATAAAATAAAAACTTTAAATTCCGGCTCGATAAGTACTAGTTTTCTCTATTTACTAGAAGAAACAATTTTTTTTAGATAAAAAATGGCAGAGACACGCCTGGTACCGCAAATGCTGTCAACGAAAACACGTCCCAGGAAAACTACAGTAACTTTTCTACCGTTTGAAATCTTTTAATCAAATTTTCACACGATGTATTTAAAATGTCGTACTTTAAAATGCATATAATGGTTGTTCAATAAAATTCAGTTTTATACACAAAAAAAATTTCTCAAACATAACCTTACTCTTAGCCGTCTCAGGTGTATGTGAGCTCTTAAAGAATCATCACCGTGTGAAATTTTCAAAAAATAAATTTTTTGCAGTACCCGATAGTGTACGTTCTGTCCAATTTTTAGGTGGAAACTCGAATTATTTCGGTCGCTACAGCCTTTCTGAGGAAAAGCCTTTCTTAACAGCCTTTTTGAGGAAAAGTTGAGTCTTTCTTAGAACTTTAAAGGCGTTTTTCTCGTAATGGTGTTTTTCAAAACGGTGTCCACTGTCAAAGGAAGAATTTTCAAGCTATCCGTTTAAAATTTTAACAGAACATTCGTCACGTCATTCCTTATGTTGCTATGGAAGCTTTTTATGAAATCTTTCAATTTTTTTTACGAAGCACTGTCGAAAAAAGGCTAAATTTGATACTTTTTGTTCAAACCGCCGTCATTTTTATCACATTTCACTAAAAAAAACCTCCCAAGGAACATAGCGGCTCTCCTACAGATTAATAATCATTTTGGCATTTTTGTTTCAGATGAAATTTGCGGCCGCAATCCTGGCCGCCATGGGGCTCCATTTTTTTCCACGAAATTTTCCGCAATTAAAAACAATGTTAAACAATAAATAAATAATTTTTTTTTAATCGTTTTGATTTCTTTATCGGTGCTTTAATTTGTTAAAAAAAAATTAGACCGCTTAGCTTATCATGTGCACCTAAAAATAAATCGCGCAAATCGGCTTGAGCGGTCCCCCTCGATGATTCCTTAAGGCCTTAGGCCACAGTAACGGGTATAAAATCATGTTCGAATTCAACAATTATTTTTCGTATGCGAAAGTGATTCACAATAAAGCTTGTTATTCATACTAAATAGATGTGTAATTTATTTTATGAGTGAATCACTTTTTCATACGAAAAAAAATGTTAAATTCGCACATGATTTTATACCCGTTACTGTGGCCTAAGGCCTCAAACTACACGCACGCAGTTCTGGCAACGCCATCTGTTGGAAAGCAGCAAGAACTTATTCAACGTCCTAATATATGTACCTACATAGATATTCGAGTATATTCATGCACACACGAAGATATGAATTTGAATGCATATATTCGGGAATAAGTCAAGATGCGCCAAAAGAGGCAATCCGAGGTGTTCCACATAGCGCGCGTTGGGATTTGCGATGACACAATTGCGAGCTTCTGTCGCGGCTGGATTCGTGTGGCACGGATCCAAAAAAAAACTTGGCCAGCCTATACATATATGTGTGTACCGGAAGAAAGAGGAATCACGATGAGAGCGCGATGACGAGGGAACGATGAGGCGAGAAGGGCGAGAGCCACGCGCGGTGGAGAACCGGAAACGAGAAAGCGCACCGCATTCATTCGGGTGATACTTTTGTTAGGCTCCACCGAGGAGGAGGGGAAGGATAAGGTGGAGGAGGATGAGGAGGAGGATTAGACTGGCGTACTCCCTCGCGTCTCTGTGGCACGGAGCATGCAGCCGCATGAGCCCAAATTAAAATCCTTCCTGTTGGCCAAGATTCAGCGTACCCTTTTTCCTTCACCGATATGTCTCCTCGACTCGTGTCTTCCTCGCTCTGCGCGTCATTGCGCGCATCCTGCTACTCCTTGTCTCATATTTGCATAGGGTAAAAGTGGGATAGATGGCCAACTTTTTGAAAAAAAGTTATATTTTTAAAACAACAAACGTTACGTAAAGGCTTTAAATGGTTATTGATACAATCGTCCTGGATCTTTGAAATCTATCTATATATGAGGCATTCAACGTCACTTCAGCCAGTAAAAAAAATCCACAAATAACTTTGAAAAATCGAGTTACTTTATTGAAAAATATTCACCAAGTGTCGACATTTTTTTAAAATTTCTCACGTTTTTTCTCGTTGATTACCATTTTTTAACATTTTTCCATTCAATGGCTGTATCTTTGGCAGGATTTGACGTATTCACATTCGTAAAAAAAACGAAAATGTGGGTCTTTTTCTAGCCTTCCAGAAAAAAAATAATTTAGATTTTATTGAGCAAGTCGAACGTCCGTTTCAGGGCAAAATATGCAAAAATATTTTTTTTCTCAAGGAACGACACTCGTTATTTTATTTTTAAGAATTTCCCCAAATTGTGAATACGAAAAACGGATTTTTGATATTTTTTATGCTATGGGATTCCTAAACACCGTGAAGTAACAGCTATTTTTATTATTTTTATTTTTTTGTTAATATTCGATTGAAGAGTGTGGAGCACTCGCTGTATGTTTACCAGGTTTTTGAAATACATATGACATATATGTCATATGTATTGGAGCCTTGGAGTGCTCCACACTCTTCAATCGAATATTGATTTAAAAAAATTAAATCTTCAAAAATTAATGGCTTCAAAAAAAAAAATTAATGGCTTCAAAAAATTTTTTGAAGCCATTAATTCCAAAATGGCGGCTGTGCAGCGTTTATCTCAAAACTGCATTTTTTAATTGGGCCGAAAACATAACGCAAACAATTTTCAACCGATTCACTTGAAATGTTGAATACATCTTGAAAAATACATTGTCTATGGAAGTACGTAGTATTTTTTTTTTATATTGCATAGTTCATTGTTATTAACAATTATCTGACGATTTTGTAGGCAAATTTTTGGAAAGTGCAAAATTTGTCTAAAA
>OY723385.1:68345273-68352773 GCA_963210295.1 Ophion ellenae
TATTCAAGAGTACTCATTTAAAATTTCAAGTAAATCGGATAACTGCTCTTTGAGTTACAATGTCAGCAAATTTGAAAGATCTCATTTCGAGAAAAACGCGTTTAAAGATTTAACTATCGATTTTTGCAAGATAAAATTATATTGATATAAATGATAATGATATCATTGAAAGTATAAAGTATCGAAAAATGCAAAAAAAAAACATTGGGCGGACGTTAAAACAAGAGAAACAAGGGGGACATTGAAAAATCTTGTGTGGTCCAAAATTCAGAATGGCGAGGTTAAGATGGCCGACATAGTTAAAAAAAAATGGGATCATGCATTTTTTACCAAAACATGTATCAGGCCAAAACTAACAACTTTTGTAGGTAAAGTTTTTTGATAACGTTCAAAATGTTTAGGTTAGAATACCCTTTTTTAGCCGAAGTGACAAGCCACAGAGACCTAATCCGTTTTTAGGTTTGTTTGGGTTATCGAACAAACCCAAACAAACTCACACCCACACACACGCGCACACTTATACTAGTTATGATGAAGACCTTCTCGTGGTACATTCTGGAAAGCGCTAAAATAGTAAACAAAAATGGTATTTCAACCAACAAATTATGAACGTCACCGAACAAAATTCCTGTAAAAGTTAGTTTTGACCCGATAAAAAGTTTTGGTGTACAAAAATGCATGATCCCATTTTTTAAAATCTACAGATATTACACAATGTGCCACTATCTCATGGCATTAAAAATGTAATCAGACATTCCGGGTAATAAAAAAAGGGACATCCATCCATCCATCCATCCATCCATCCATCCATCCATCCATCCATCCATCCATCCATCCATCCATCCATCCATCCATCCATCCGTCCGTCCGTCCGTCCGTCCATCCGTCCGTCCGTCCGTCCGTCCGTCCGTCCGTCCGTCCGTCCGTCCGTCCGTCCGTCCGTCCGTCCGTCCGTCCGTCCGTCCGTCCGTCCGTCCGTCCATCCATCCATCCATCCATCCATCCATCCATCCATCCATCCATCCATCCATCCATCCATCCATCCATCCATCCATCCATCCATCCATCCATCCATCCATCCATCCATCCATGGTGATAATTGCATGCATCTTTGGTCCGTATGGTACAAAGAACAGACTTCCACTTTTCATTTAACTCCACCTGAATATGGAACCTGGAGCAGGAAGGCTCAGAGGACGAATGCAGCGTCAGTGGTAATCGAACATCAGTCTGAACCCAACATCTAATCTTAATCCAGCAGTCTATCGCTTCGATCGACTTCTTCTAATCGACTCCAATCTCGTATCCCGACTTATATCTTCTGTTCCGCGTCTAATAACCTACGTTCGTTTTCCTTATAATAAGTCAGTATTTCTATTTACGCCGAAGTAACACAGTCCGATTGTGAACCGATTCCGTGCCGTCACTCTCGCGAACCGACCCACCGAACATCCGAGAAAACATTGTAAACACAGCGTGTGTGCGTCCCATCGACTACCATCGTACCACCAACGTATCGGGTCTAGAGTGAAGGCCCTTCGTCCCAGTTTCAACGACCACCATTCGACAAACGTAAGGTAACTGTACTATTTTTTCTATCACTCTCTTAATCCGCTAAACTGTATTTTCTTCATATCTCCGATCGCCGAACTGAACGGTAGTCGGCAATGAATGAAAGTCTGTAATGTGTAGATGTACCTGTCGAAGTAGTCCCTCGCACAACTCTCAACTATGACACAACACTTGAAGCCGAATTTCTTCCTTTCACGCATCTCCCTTTTTATCCTCATCCCGCGCTATTGCGCTAAGCGTAGGCAGTAAAGAAAGAAACGAAATATTATGCTCTCATCCCTTCTGGATGTGACATTGCAAAATAAAAATAAAAGCTTGTAAAACGAAAAAAAAATTCCCGTAAACTAAAAAGATCCTAGAACATACGTGGGAGTTGATTGGGATGGGCATTGATACGAGGCATCTAGATTTTTCTTTTGGACGTGATTTTTCGTGCCACCCTATGTATATATAGAAATGTGCATCCTAACAGAAGAGGCCGCAAAAGCACTCACGGATTTTCACGGCAGCGTGAGCTTTCCACACATACATACATACATACATACATATACATATATATATATATATATATATATATATATATATATATATATATATACATATATATATATATATATATATATATATATATATATATATATATATATATATTCCAAAGCTTTCACACCCGCTGCTCCTTTACTTGTGAAGCTTTCCCCTCTCCAGCCCTACGCCATCCGCACTTTCCCGCTGCCTCTATATGTTGCTACTTACTTTTGCTTGGAGCTTGCCTCTGGTGTATCTTAATTAGGTGCGATCGCGCGTACGGTTGCTCTCTCGCGTGAAAGAGAGGGGGCGAGAGAGGGAAAGGAAGAGAGAAAAGATAGAGAGAGAGAGAAGGGATGGTGTCTTCGTCGTGTAAATTAATACGGAGTAGCTGCAGCTGCGGTGTCTCTCTCTCGCGGCTGCTGATGGTACGACTCGAAACACTACGCGCTTTCGTCATACCTTTTGGCGCCGGAGAGCTTGCAAGGCCCTACGCGCACTGCACGGTAACTTACGGTAGATAAAGAGAGAGTGTGTGTGTGTGTGCGTGTGTGTGTGTGTGTGTGTGTGTGTGTGTGTGTGTGTGTGTGTGTGTGTGTGTGTGTGTGTGAGAGAGAGAGAGAGAGAGAGAGAGAGAGAGAGAGAGAGAGAGAGCAGAAGGGATGGCAGTACATAAAGTATGGTATACAACAGCGAGAAAGGTGAGAGAGAAAACCTTTGGCGGAAGTTCGACCCCCAGCATAGAGAGCTAACCGAGTTAAGCCGCGCAGTTAACTCGTTCGCTCTTACTCTATATACGGTTCCCTTTTACACTCCTCTACTCCTACAACTATCCGAATACGAGTTTTTGGCTATCTCTCTTCATTCTCTCTCTCTCTCTCTCTCTCTCTCTCTCTCTCTCTCTCTCTCTCTCTCTCTCTCTCTCTCTATATATATATATATATATATATATATATATATATATATATATATATGTGTGTGTGTATATATATATATGTGTATATATATATATATATCCTCTTTCCCCCCCTCCCTTGCGACCCAGCTGACGTTAACAGTTGTCGGATGCGAGCATTAGGCGGCCCCGGTCCTGCTTATGAATACAAATGACTGAAAGCGCAGAGACACATCGCGTTATATACAACGATGATTCCGCATAGCGGGGGAGGTTTTCTCGGCTAACTTCTCGCACGATTATATATCCCAGCGACGACGACGACGACGACTTGGCTCTTCCGCTTCCATTCAGCGTTGACGTTGATATCGCGCGCCCAGACAGAGGAGAAACATCCCGCGAGCTCCGCCCTGACATAATTTTGTAAGCGCGAAAAGGGATCGTAATGAGGACACTATGGTGGTGATATGCACGTCAACGGAGCTTGGTATACGTGTACATGTGTGCACATGTGCGTACACGTGACTTGTATCATATATTTATAAGTATATACATGGTGACAATTATAACGTGGCCACGTGTTTTTTGAAGAACTTCCGCGGAGATTTTGTGAATGAGGAAAAATATGACTTTCTAACAAAAATAGCGTATTTTGTGACAAGCAGAATTAGCCAGAAAAAAATGGGCGTTATTGAAAAAAATAAAAGTTCCATCTTGAATGCAGCTGAATGGAGATAAATTAATTACGAATACGAAACACTCGTGGGTAACTTTTTGTTGTGCATTCCGTCGTCAAATGGAATTTATCCAATCTCAAATTTCTTCATGGGAATAAATAAATGAAATCTATGCAAAATTCAAATAAAAAAATTATTTGTTATTACAATACAAAATTATTTAAAATTAAGGTCAATAAATTCGTTGGGTTTCTTAATACTAAATTTTTAAAAATTAATGAAATTGAATAACATCTTTTAATTCCATTAAAAAAAAGTTTTCTTGTGAGTGTTTCGTGTTCGGAATGTAGGTATCTTCATTCTGCTGATCTAAAAATGTATATGATTTTTGGGTATAGTAATGATACATCATCACTTTGTTTTGTCAGATTGGTTAATTCTTTTCTGTTTTTTTTTTCTTCTACTCATCGCAAAAATAGGCTACTTACTTTTTTCCGAAGAGGACTCGAAAAACCATTCAATACCATATTGTCCTCAGTTGTAAAATCTCCGCGCCACATCCTTAAAAAACATATGGTCATCTTATAACTGTCGCTATATATATTACCCGCAATGTGTATGATGCAGGCATTCTATGGAATACCTATTCTTTTTGAATAGGTATTTTATAAAATTATTCTTCTGGAATAGGTATTCTATAAAATTATTTTTCTAGAATAGGTATTCTACAGAATGATTCTATACAACACCAGGTTCGTCAAGGCAATGTATAAAATATTTTATCTATCGTTAACCATCACATACTGTACCTAGGTAATCTATGCAATACCTGGAAATTATATAGAATGCCATTAGGAGTTCAGGTAAGGTATAAAATTATGGACAAATAAAACACCTTTTGATTGCTCAAAATCATCAATTCAATCAATCGTTTCAATGGACTGGTATTTTTTTGTTCTTTCATGTTTAACTATGGTGACATTATGTTTCGGTTTGTTGGGGCCTTCAGTAGTTCAACATGTCTTACATGTTGAACTATTCTGACATTTTGTTTGGATTTGTTTGGGTTATTTTGGTTTACACCCGCGCGCTCTTTTGCCAATAAATCTTGCATATAGATCGCCAACCGCATCTATATGCGGTTTGCGATTGTTTAAGGGATGAGATGCAGTCAGAATTTTCAAAAAATTAATTTTTTTGGCTGACACCCGCGGTTATTGTTACACCGTATCCACATCGAAAAACATTAAACGCGTTTTTCTCGAAACTATGTTTTTCAAGTCGGTGACCACTATAATTAAAAAATCACTCGATGGATTTTGATGAAATTTGGTGTGCTTATTGATAGCATTAAAAACTAGTCCTTGATCGAAGGATTTTCATTTTTGTTAAAAAATTCTATTTTTTTAACAATAAACGAGCGATTTTTTGGTCGATAATCAAAAGTTATCTGCCGGAAGCCGCCATTTTGTTAATTTATTAAGAAAAGCTGCGATTAAGTACTAGTCTTATTATTAAACTAATGATTTTTGTTTGTTGGTTATTTGATTTCAGATGATCCATAAAAATGTTATGATGCTCACCGCGAAGCACTACATGCTGAAGAGGGTCCGACAAAGATGGCGATATTTTTATAAATAATCAATATTTTTATTTGAAAATTTGTAGAAGTCAAGTTGAAGTATAACACAAAAAGCCCGTGTAACCACTTTTGTAAAACAAACTTAATTACTATTAAAAAAAAATATATTAAAAAAGCTCGCTTTTCCACGCCTATGACTGCATGTCACCCCTTGATAGTAAACACTTTGCCCGCTGTATATTTGATATCGTATAGAATGCCTACGTGAAGCATGGAAGAATAAAGTTTTATACATTGCCTGGACGTTAGTTATTCTATAGAATACCGGATTATACAGACTGCCGGTAACATATATACCTAACATATCGTTTTGCTCTGCACCACTTCGCTTGATTCCATTGAACTGTCGACAAGATTTTTCAAATTGTGAAAATATCCAATGAATACAGGTTTTCGAAAAAAGCTCGATCCTTCGTAAAAAGTCGGAAAAGGAATGACGTTTCGTGCGCAACCTTTGTCTTTTTCGCCTTTGCTTCCCTTAGATTCGGCGACGTCCTCAAAAGATCGCGCTGCAGCGAACAAGTTTCTGATGGAAAATTCGAGAATCTTCCTGAACCAAGTCGAAGGTAGAAGGGATATATATGTGTAGAATATTGTTCGGCAGCGAGGGTTTGGGTCGAAGGGTCTGCAAGGGCGAGGAAAGAAGTAGTGAAAGAAGACGCCTCGACCTCATGGCGCGAGAGCACAACTTCCATCTCCGCGCGCGATGTGTTGATACTGGCCCGTAATTACGCTTCGGAAATTACTTTTTCTCGGCTGTCCATGATTGCACATTCGAAAGAGTCCGCTCTGGGACACAAAAGAGAGGGAAAGCAAGAGGGGGAGAGAGATGGATACACAGAGAGTTGGAAAACCGGAAAACTTCAATGGACGCGAATGTCGGACGAGCGAGCTGATGTTTCCTCTCTCTCTCTCTCTCTCTCTCTCTCTCTCTCTCTCTCTCTCCCTCTCTCTCTCTCTCTCTCCTTCTCCGGTTTCCAACTGGATCCGCGATCGTTGAAACGCCCATCATCTCTCGATCGTCCTGGCGCGAAATGAATTCAGAGCAACCGGAGAACAAGAGCGACAGAGCGAGAGAGGGAGAGGAACCAGGGGATGGCGTTCCATTGTCCTCCTAATAGTCCCAGCTCTTCCGATGTACGCCTCTCCTCCTCCTCTTCCAGCAGCTTGCCCGCCGGAATCGATGGGGAAATTCACCTGGGATTTAAGGAAATTTGTTCCGGGCAAAAGAGAGGAGACAGTCGTGGGGAACATCGCGTAATTTCAATCGTCGAGAAGCAAGATTATACGGCGAAATGGCACGAAGGTGCGGTAGGAATGAAAAAAAGAACGTCTGTCCCTTTCGCAGTACTTGCGCGTACACACACACACTTAACATCTTTAGATGTCGTTTTTTTCTTCAACACGTTACGAATAATATACCAGGTGTGGAAGTATAAAACCGGAATTTTTTTGTAAAAATCACACGCCTGTTGTTTGAAAATGATAAAAAATATTTTATTCAAAATAATCTCCATTGCTATTGATACATTTTTCCCACCTCTCCGGCAGTTTATGAATGCCACGCAAAAAAAACAGATCTTTTGAAGCGAACCAGTTGTCGAGCCATGTTCGTACATTTTCATACGAATTGAAGCGTTGTTTAGCGAGAGCGTGTCCCATTGATGCGAATAGATGATAATCGGACGGAGCCAAGTCTGGAGAACAAGCCGCATGTGCTAGTATTTCCCAACTGAACGCCTCGATCGTTACCCTGACCCGTTTTGCTGTGTGTGATGGAGCATTATCATGGGGCAATATGACTTTGTGTTGCCTTTTTCCACATTCCGGTCTTTCAAACGAATGGAGACAGCTTTCTGCGTCACATTCAATTTATCCGCGAGTTCTTGTTGACTTTGAGTATCATCTTCAACCGATAAGGCTTGCAATTCGTTGTCTGCGAACTTTTTCGGTGGTTTCCCACGCTCTTCGTTTCTCACGCCAAAATCACCACTTTTGCATTTTTTGAACCACCCGAAACACTGTGTTTTACCAAGAGCATGTTCACCGTAAGCTTCGCCAAGCATTCGATGCGATTCTGCAGCAGTTTTCTTCAAATGATAACCGAAAGCCAATGCTGTCCGCAAATCGTAGCTCGTAGGCACAAAACTCGACATGTTTAAGGTTATAGAAAAATATACCGGTGTAGG
>OY723385.1:68355273-68375273 GCA_963210295.1 Ophion ellenae
CCGAGGGGAATCCAAAGCCGATATTGTACTCTCTGTAACCTCTTTTTCTCTTTCCCTCGCTTACCGCTCAACCCCCCCTCTCCTCTGTAGACCCGCCGGAACGGCGTATTCTTTTCAATAATTTCACGACAGAGCAATGACAGAGAGGGCGGGAGGGGGAGAATCAATCGACAGTTGGATATAATATCGTGAATATGAATTCGTTTTCGTTTGATTTCACGGTTATTTGATACGGTACGTCTATTGGATTTCAACACTTATATGTATACGTGTATATCTATATATGTATATTTGTGTGTACACTGCCAAAAAAGTGGATTTTATTTAACTAGGATCTATTTAAGTCCAATTATTGTTCTCGTTGGCTCACGGCCTACTAGGACTCTATTTGTTTGACATATATTTTTTTTGCTTCAAGCATTCCTTGATGGGGAGAATTCAATGAATACGTGGTTGATAAAAATACATTGTTGATTTGGAAGTACGAGAGATGCATTTGAATAAAAAAAGTATCTTTCGTTGCATTCGGTAGATTTGTTTGAAATTAAAATATATTGTTATTTCGAACGAATAAAAAATGTATTCGAATTACTAGTGTTTCAAATATATCATATTTTCTCATATGCAATTGATTTTTATCGGTGTTGATAATGATCCTCGATGATGAAAAATTATAAAAAATATTTTGCAGTACAACCATTTCGTTATATCCGAGCTATAGCCGTACGACCTAAAATATTGATCCTTGGGTAAAAAAAGATAGGAAACGTAGTTGTAGAGGATTCTATTTCATACAAGTTTCTTTATTTGGTTTATGCACGCAAGAAGGAAATAAAGAAAATAATGCAATAATTGAAGTTCACTCCAGTTTACGGTTTAAGTCGGAATAAATCGATCGTAGATGAAAAATTGTTATTATAAAAGTTGTAAAGAATGGAATTGCCTACAAGATTAGTCATTACTAATTTTAGTTGAAAGTTGAAAATGAGCAAGTTATTTGACAAAAACAAACTTCCCTTAAATTGAAGATGGCGACCGAAGCTCCTGCAGAATCTGCTTGAAAATCTGGATTTAGACTATCAATGATCCCACCAAACGATTAGACAAAGAAAATACTGGTATTCAATTTATGCAATTTCAAATGTACATCTCGACTGGACTAACGATAAGAAGATGTTCCTTCTCGCGTGGGTATCACAAGATGTGCGCGAGTGACAATGCAAAAAATTTGTGGTTCGCCGATAGGTATCGCGGATTCGGTTATATGCTCGGTCAGAGTACAGATAGCTTGAGGGAGAAGCCTCGGGCCCTGCGCCACACTGCGGCCACAGAGCGTACTACTACATCTGTGAGTTTGCTAGTTAATTTGAATAAAAATTCTAAATAGACCGGATGAGCCTATGCCACTAACCATTTTTTTGAGCAAATAATACCAAATACCAAAACTATTGGTAGTCTATAATTTTTTAAATACTCAATCGTGCTAAATAAATCTTGATTTTAATAAATATATCTTAAATAAATATCACGGATAGCAGAATAAATAAAACATTGATTCTACGCGAAATTTTAGTTAATTCGAATAAAAAACGAACAACCAAGCGCATTTCATTTATTTGAATAAATATTTTTCATCAGGAAGGATATGTGAGGAACTGGCGAACAGAACCGGACTTGTCCATGAATTACTTTTTACAGGAGAGGTCAAAAACCAAAATAACCAATTAGAGATGCATTAGATTTTCTAAGCTTTAATATGATGAAGGCTCTATCAAAATGTAAGCCAGGACCTGGCTCAAGTTTTATAAAAACACTAACTACCATGTGTGTTTTTTAAATATTTATTTTGGAGAAGTCCGGTTTCAATTGAGAATGGTGGACAACTCCGCTTTCGAATAAAAATCTTATGGACATATCCGGTTATGAAATAAAACTGATTCTTTTAGTTGCATAAAAAATGATTTTTTTATTATCAATCTAATAATCCTACATAAACTCTTCCATCTCAGGCTCACAACAATCGCATTCAATGTCATCATCGTTATCACGGTGGTCATCTGTTACTAATGTTTCATCTAGCCAGCCGTGGACAAGTCCGTTTCTGCTTGAAAAAGCAGTTTTTAACACATTTTGAAGTGTTCAGAACCGGATTTGATGCAAAATATTTTGGAAGCTCATAAAGGTGTGCTTGAAGAAGACGAAATTTTTTTTCCGAAATGTGGACAAATCCTTTTTTGTTCGCCAGCTCCTCGTGTATGCATTTATAAATGATTCCACTCAGCGATTCAGAACGATCACGCCGATTATGCCTAAGTGTGACAGCCAAAAGCAGCTCATTTCTGGGATTTTTCAACCGTTCCTCGACATACTTATAGAGTAAGTCCGAGATAGTTGGCCACAGTTTTTTCAAGGATCCGTCAAAATAAAAGTACAGACGTTTCTTAACTTATCTTCATTTATAATTAAACTTTGATCATTTCACTTCAAGATAATTTACGAAATTAAAGCAAACTCCTTAAAATGCCTTTAATTTAAAATTAAACAAAGTCCTTCAAACTTCTTAAAAGCAAACTCGGTAAAAAAAAACCTTACAATTACTATTTTTTAAAAATCACGATTGGCTATCTCCCCGGAGTATCTGGATGTGTGGCCATAGGAGCAGAGGTTAAGGGGGCATTGTCTTTTTTTTCGCAAAATTTACCGCTTTTTGGGAATTTTTTTGTGAAGAAAGTATACAACGGAAAACTTGTGAAACTTGGCATATAGTTTTATTGATCTGTTTACTACATACAAACATTTTTTTAAACAATTTCATCAAAAAATCCGCCTCCCACCCCCCCCGACGCGCGATGGTCCTTTTTTGATGGTGTGCACGATTACAGCCTTCACGTTCATCCTGCAACAAAAACCCAAAAAGCATTTTACTTTAGACACATATAGCTATCGTTCGATGAAGGGAAAAAAATTGACGATTTGGTGACGTTTTGAACTTGAAGTATTGATTTTTTGAAAAAAATTGATCGATTTTTTGTTATAAATAAAAAAACTATTAAACGTATTGCTTTTTTGCTTCATGAAACGATAAAAGGATGTCAGCTGAGCATTCTGTCCAAATTTGAAGGCAATCGGTTGAATAGTTTTTGAGAAATCATGCACACCATCAAAAAAGGACCATCGCGCGTCGAGGGGGGTGGGAGGCGGATTTTTTGATGAAATTGTTTAAAAATTTTTTTGTATGTAGTAAACAGATCAATAAAACTATATGCCAAGTTTCACAAGTTTTCCGTTGTATACTTTCTTCACAAAAAAATTCCCAAAAAGCGGTAAATTTTGCGAAAAAAAGACAATCCCCTCTTAAAGTTACTAATTACATTGCGCAGAGAAGAACGTACGGAATTTCTGATTAATCGAAAAATTTTCATTTTATGAGCAGTTTATGAGCAGTGATAACGAAATTTTTCACTGAAAATTCATTTCTTAAGTTCAAATTCCTACACCTTTTGAATGAAATAATATTTTTTAAATTCCGTACGTACTTCTCTAGGTATTCTAAAGTAGACTGACGAGAATTTTTGTTTTTTGTTGTAGGTAAAAAATTGTTGATGCTCAATGTCACGCCGCGGAGCGCCTAAAAAAAGATAACAAAAGAAAATATTAGTAGTCGGCCATTATGTACATCGAAAAAAATATATATATATTTTCTAACAGCTTGACATTCATACTAAATAGATGTGTAATTAATTTTATGAGTGAATCACTTTTTCATACGAAAAAAATGGTTAAATTCGCACATGCTTTTATACCCGTTACTGTGGCCTAAGGTCTTAATGATTCTTGAATCCAGTTTCTTCGTAGAGCAATTGCTTTTCCCTTGTACTTAACAGGCATCTAAACCAAATATACAAAAAATTTATTACTTGAACACATTACAACTAATACTATGGCCATCATACACCGACTGTACGTGGCCATTTCTCCTAATCTCCCGGGAGAGAGTGGCCACATCTAAAATGTAAACAAGTCGAAACAATACATACGAAATCTTGAGGCTATAACAAACCACTGTTCGTGAACCATTCAAGAAATACAAATCACCATTACTTTTACAAAATAACATCACCACAATGTAAAACACGAAACCTTAAAAAAAAACTGAGCAATGGACCGAATAATTAAAGAGGACTTTACTGATTTAACATTTTTTTGCCAAACTTTTGCTCGTACACTTACACCTGCGCACGACGCGAAGCGAATTAAGCCACGTCTTTAACACACTGGGTCAATTTGACCCGGATAGTTTTTGATCCACCTACCCTTCGGCCGGTTTATCTTGAAAAAAAACCGGGATACACTTCAAACATTTCTTAATATGTCGGCATAATTAAAATTCGAAAGGTATGAAATTAAACTGTTGTAAAAAATGATTGAAAGCTTTCAGTTTTGGGGAAGGGAGTATTTTATTTCAAATTCTTCCGGGTCGAAATAACCCAGTCTGTGAATAAGGGTTAATAGAAAATCGTGACAATTAATTTCTAAAAAAAATTATGTATTTAAAAAAGTATCACCTGAAGAACGACCCTTTTTTGTGTAAAAATACAATATTTAATTATCATCGATTTACAGCCGATGTCCGGGAAGCACCTTTCGAAAACGTCTTTTGCAGATTGTCTAATATAAAAAAATCAAGCAGATCGCGTTAGTAAATTAGTTTATCCTATGATTGATCAAAGGAATTTCCAAGATATAAAAAAAATAAATAAATAACGCGTGATCTAAGAGTCTTGTTTTTGGGAAAGAAATAGGCATTTTTTTCCATTGCATCGGGAAAAAAATCCTTCAATCAAATACTATATTTCTAGATCTAGAAAAACTGTTTGAGAAATTTTTATTTAAATCTGTCAATTTTGATCCGATCAGCTTGAAATTTTCAGGGAATATTTATAAAATGATATACTGTGGAAATAAATAGGTCGTGAAAAATACGATTTTTCGACTTCTACAACCAGGCACAACCCCGTAAGAAAGATTCAACGGATAGATACATGAAATCTCGTCAAGCGAAATTAAACTCCGTTTTCAAGAGAGCCACTTGGTTCGGCCAATTTCTATTTCCCTCTTTATTTTCCCGTATACATCCAGTAATTTGCACACGAGCAGCTTCATACATCGATGAAGTTCAATGAATTTCCAGCAGAGCAAACACGCATTTGTACGCTGAAAAAAGGGAAAAAATACTCCTACGCACTAATACTGCAGCCACGGACCTTCATCCGAACTTCTCATTCGTGCGAAAAAAAGTGTGAGCTTCTCCCTACACTTTTCCGGGTCTAGAAAGCCCGAAAAAAAAACCCTCGCGTTAACGGAAAATACTCCCACCCTGACTGGAAGTTTCGCCCCGGCTCCGTGCTAGTCCATTCCCCACGTCGACCTTTCCAAGCCTGCCAAAAATTAATCGAAAACACGAAATTTGCTCACGTAATATCGGAACAAAGCTCCGCGCCCGGATCGCCGAATATTCCGCATTGCGACTATCATATTGGGGAAAAAAAATCCTACTTCCAATTGTAGCCAATGGTCCGATTGGCAATTCAATGGGGGAAAGAACCAAAGACTGATCGCTCTTCGAGCTTAAGGGGGAGAGATACCTTTAGGCGAGTGAAAAATTGCTGACTTTCGTGATTTTTTTAAAAAGAAGAATTTCTTCACCATTTTCGAGACTCAGGGTGTTTTATTACTACTTTTGGCTGTCACATGGCATTTTTTCGGATTAAGGGAGACTTTGTCCTTGAAATCGGCGGGAGATGTTAGCGGCTCAACATGAGCAGCTAGAAGAAGAGGAGGGATGCCTCTATGGACCAGGCATTGCCGATTAGCGGTAATTATAAACACATTTGTGTAAACACATTACACAACTTTAAACGCGTTTTTCTCGAAAACACGTTTTTAAAAATGGCTGACATTCTCCTGACCGCTGTAATTAACATATCGACCTGAAATTTGGAGAGCATACTCAGAAAATATGTCTTCACGGAATGACGGATCGTTTTTTCGATAGATACATTTTTGCATTTATCATTCATCTTTTTATGCGAAAAAAAACGCGAAAAATCGATTTTTTTTAAACTGCCGCCATTTTCCGAAATTTGTACTAAACGAAAAACCCATCCGTCATTCCATGACCAAAGGGTCACAGATTGATAATATGCTTTGAATTTGTGTTTCAGATCAACAAAGAGGGGGCAGTGATGTCAGCCGTTTACCTCCCGCGATTTGAGGACCTGTTTTCGCGGAGCTGCAACGGCCGTCTTTTTGGTTTTTTAAAAAAAAAAAAAAAATTTTTTAACGTTCTGTATATCATGAATAAAAGCAAGAAAAAAACCGCACTCAAAAAGCTTTACTCGTTTCCTTTAAAAAAAATAAAATGTAAACACCTGAAATATGGCACTCCAAGGACAAAGTCTCCGTTAATTGTTAAAGTTAAAAATAGTTTTAAATAGTTGCACTGGATCTTGTCAGATGGCGGGACACGCAGTGCGGCGGGATTAATCGGAGAAAAAAATCAGCAAGCATTTTTCTTTCATCAACACTCGTACGCAGAATATGAACCAAGAAAAAGTGAGAAATGTTGAAAATCGATTCAATGGTATGCTTTGAAACAAAACAAACGAATTTTCGAAAAAATGGCTAATTTTTGCAATAAAACCATACATTTTTTTATTTTAAAAAACATTGAGGTTGTTTTAGACAATAATGTTAGGAAGATTTATACCAATCGTCATGAGAACTGGTCGATTATTTTTTAGCTATACGCCAGTTTTGAAACTGTAGTTTAGAAGATCGTGCCATACTTCCGCCATTTCTATTAATTAATACATTTTTTCAAGTACTATTTAACAGAGAAAAGTAGTAATAAAACATACCCTAAGTCTCAAAAATGGTGAAGGAATATTTCCTTAAAAAAAAAAAGAAAGAAAATCAGCCCATTTTTTCCCCGTCTAAAGGTATCTCCCACCTTAATGCCTTATTTTGCTCACCAACTTTCGACAACGTACTTGGGCGAAAGAAGCGTTTAAAGTTTCGAACGACGATCCGGGCGTTTCGACGGGCGTCACCTCAACAGCCTATAAATCTGTCAATTTTGATCCGATCATCTCAAAATTTTCAGGGAATATTTATAAGATAATATGCTGTTAAAATATTTTGCTTTTGAAAAAGGTGATTTTTCGACTTTGACAACTAGACATAACCTCTTAAGGTAAGAGTCTCGCTACAGTCGTTATTGGGTAAATTCTTGATTTTAAAATAAATATGAGTTTGTGTGATAAACTTTTATATAGTGAAAATATTGGATACTTCACCGAAGATTCCAACAAGTGATGTTACGTTGAAAATGGAAAAATTGACCCGTCGTTTTATGGGAAACCCATTCCGTCAACATTGTAATTACCGAATTCATCCTCCTATCGATTTGAAAGCATTGATATTAAAGGTGCTACTTGTAAATTAGGATCTGAAGATTCCAACGTCATTATAAAAATGTGGATAGATCGAATTATTCGATGAGAACTTTAAAGATAATCTCGATAACAACTTTATTAAACAGCAAAAGAACTTTAGTAAAGTTCTTTTGTTATGCAATCAAAATATGTAATTAAAAAATTGTTCATGACGATTAACAATTATTTGTAAGAAAAATAACACGTTTTGCTGCTTCATAAATGTCCGGCCAAATTCCAAGAAGATATAATTCGCTTCGCTTTGTTCACGTTATCAGTCGCGAAATCATGGAAACATTGAGAACTCTGTTCCTTTTGCATTGTACGATCAGTAACACTCAGTCAAGATGTCGAAATGCACGTCTTTAGGTATACGTAAAGTGATTATCAAGATGCACTACGAGGGAAAATTTCACGTGAAATAGCTAAAACTTTGGCGAATAGAAAATCAACTGTTAACGATATAATAAATAAATTCAACACTATAGGTACTCTAGAAGCTAAATACTGTCCTGGGAGACCTAGGAAAACAACTAATCGTGTCGATGAAGTAATCAAAAGAAAGGCTGTCGCAGACGTGAAAAAGAACGCTGCAATCATCGCACGTGAATTACGTGAAGAAAATTTGGCTGACATTAGCCAAAGTACTGTTCCACGTAGACTGACAGAAGTGGGACTTTTTGGACGTGTTGGAGTAAAAAAACCGCTCACCGGTAAAAAAAATAAGAAGGCCAGATTAGAATTCGCGAAAAAATCCCAGAGTTGGACTGTTGAAGATTGGAAAAAAGTGCTGTTCTCGGACGAAACTAAAATTAATTTGTTCACACATACGACGGTTTCGGTGTCTCAGAAAGTGTCTGTACTGTGATGTCGCTACACAAGTGTCTCAGATGTTCACACACAAAACTACTGACACGTCTGCAGTAACCGCTCGCACGCCATGGAGGAACGCCGTGCGGCGGCAGCCGTAATTTTGTGCGCTGTTATTAAGGGGCTATACCAGTGTGACACTTAAAAAAAGTCGATTTTTTTTCCCTTTTTCGACAGTTTATTCTTTCAAGAATATCGTTATCATTTATATTATATATATATCAATATCATTTTATCTTGCAAAAATCGATAGTTAAATCTTTAAACGCATTTTTCTCGAAATGAGATTTTTCAAATTTACTGACATCGTAACTCAAAGAGATTCGATTGACTGGAAATTTCAACGGAGTACTCTTAAATATACTTACTCTACAATGACGTAGGATATTTTTGATTGGATGAAAATTGACGATTTGTCATTGAAAAAAACGACCATTTTATAGGCAAGAAAACAGAATTTTTTCATAACTACGCCATTTTGTTAGATTTTGATATTTTTCAAAAATCCTACGTCATTGTACAGGAAATACCTTCGAGTTTAACGACATTTTTTTTTCCTTTTTCGGTTTCAGCTACTCAATCAGCCGGAATCGCTTGGATCGCAATATTTTTCAATGAAAAAATTATGTAATATAGGTCAAATATATTTTTAATTTTCCAAAACATTTAATTGAGTACTTTTCTTCCAAAAAATTCTGAAAATCACTCAAATTTCCAGCGTTACACACTGGTATAGCCCCTTAAGCTGTTCTCATAAATTATGATTTTCTCTGCCGACTTTAGCCGATATTGTGCCAAACTGTTCCGCTGAGCATTGAAGTGCTGCCTGTTTTTTTACTCTATGTTTATAATCAGCAAAACATATTTGCCAAAGTTCAGGCAGTCCTTCCACAAGAGATATCAAATTTTTAATGCTCTCCTTGCTCCACGTAATGGCCATTTTGATTTAACGCGGGTCGCGAGTGTCTGGATAACTTCGGGTCGGTTCGAAAACTTGAACACTGCGGTAGACACTCCGACACAACCTGTTCACACGGCGCTCGGCGCGACACCTAGGGAGATGTCGCAATAAATGTCGCGAGATCAGACAGTGGGGTTCACACACAGACACTCGATGTATACATTGAGTGTATACACCAAAGTGTCGTAGTGTAGACCTACCTTAAGAGTAGGAACTGAACATTGTGCCAATAAAGCTGCTTTGTGGGGAAGAGTTCAAGAAGAGTGGAAAAATGTCTCTCAAGATAGAATCATCAAACTTATTGAATCGATGCCTCACCGGTGTGCTGCCGTGATAGCTTCGAAGGGCATGGCTACCAAGTTTTCATAAAAATCTTACATTTATTAACCTTTTCAATTTTTCTTTTTTGAGTTACTATATTTTTTCTTTGTATATAGTGCGTAATTCGTACTTGGCCGGATAGTTATGAAAAAGCGAATATTGTTATTTTGGTTATAAATAATTATGAATAGTTATATATAATTTTTCAATAATACGTTTCGATTGCATAATAAAAGAACTTTACGATGATAAGTTTGTTTCCATTTTGCATCCTTTAAACGTTACTCCATCATAAAATGATCTTTGGCCGGATACTTTTGCATGCAACTGTAGCTGTTTACAGCTGATTGTAACCGAATCAAATCAGCAATTCCAAATTATTTCCGCGACGTTTCCATCGCTCAAAGATGTTTGCAATGCCGAAAACTTTTCTCACATTTTGTTTTGTTTCAACGATAAATAAACCGTCATTTGAGTATCACGTGGCGCGACTCCTACCTCAAAGTGGAAGGTACCCGGTCCGCCAGACGCAGGAGGCAGTGGAGAGGTGCAAGGAAATGAGGGAGGGTGAGGAAGCAATAAAACCCACCGAGATTCACCGGACGTACTCTCGGCCGTTCGAACAATGGACCCAGGAGATGATGCGAGCTTCGACATAAGGAAAAAAGGGATGCGCATACAATGAGCGTGTATGTGTGTGTATAGGAAGCGAGAGCAGGCTGTGCATCATCAACGCAGGATTTTTCCCTCTGGACGGAGGAAGAGGAACGGACCAATGGAGAATGGAGGGGAGAGTACGCAGCCACGTACATGGGAGTGTAGAAAGAGTACGGAGAGAGAGAGAGAGAGGCGCGGGTGTCTGGTCTGTCGAGGCTATACCCGTACATTGGCATGTATACGTATAACGTGTCCGACTATCCATGTTCGTACTATAACCATAGCTCGCAGTCCTGCGAGAGTCTCTCTTAAAAAGAGAGAAAGAGAGAGAGAGAGAGAGGGAGCGAGAGAATGGAGGAGGGAGGGAGGGAGACCGGCATCGTTGAATGGGAATCGCGCGAGAGAGTAAGAGATATAGGTCGTTTGCTTCATCCCTTTTATAGCCAGTCGTCGTTGATCCCCCTTCTGCACTCTGGGCTCACGATGAGAGCACCAAGGCACATAATATAAGGGAGCAATGAAAGAAAAGAAAAAGAGAAGCGAGAGGGGGAGAGTGAGTAGAAGTTGGAAAGAAATAAGTACCCCGGCATGGGTCACTAATGAATACAGAAAGAGAGAGAGAGAGAGAGAGAGGGGAGGATAAGAATAAGGGCTATGAAAGAAAAAAAGAGAAGGGGTGGAGGGTGGAATGAGAGAAAAGTTGCAGAAAGAGAGTTGTAATCTTACTCTCTCCCTCTATCTCTTCTTCCTCCTACTACTCTCTCTCTCTCTCTCTCTCTCTCTCTCTCTCTTTCTCTCCCTCGCTCTCTTCTTCCTCCCACTCTCACTGCCTCTCTCGCTCTCCCCGTTTCTGTATAAGGGAGAAAAAATGCCCTCTTCGTTACCAAGTACACTATTCCTTCATCTCCCCTCCTTTTCTCTCCTTCTCTCATCTCTCTCTTTTTCCTCCGGTCCTCTCCAACTTTCTCGACTTTAAAGATCGCCAAGCGCCCAGGCCACGGTTCGGGGTCCCGTCGAGGAAATGAAGTTGCTTTGATAGAAATATCATAATTGAATATAACTCGGAGCGCAGGCGGTCGCGATGTACTCCCTTAGAAATTGAAGTTGAGAAAAGGTAGTGCGAGCGAGCAGCACAGGGGGATGATACCGGGGGTGAATGTGGACGAGGCCATACAGCCAGCTTCAAGAAAGACGACAAGAGAGGGAGAGAGGGAGAGGGAGGGAGAGAGAGAGAGAGAGAGAGAGAGAGAGAGAGAGAGAGAGAGAGAGAGAGAGAGAGAGAGAGAGGAGAAAGAAGAAGAAGAAGAGAAAAGAGAGAAAGTGAGAAAGGTGCGGTGAGTACAACGCGTGTATAAGAATCCTCGTTGAGCCGCAGAAAACTCCTCGACCTCTTTTAACCACTCGCGCTCTTCAATTATAGAACGAGTTTCATTATATAATTGCCACCTTTTGCAGCCTTCTTCCTCCTTTCCTTCATTGCGGCTCCCCTACGGCATCCTCCCTCCCGGTGGTTCTCACTTTTCCTTGTGCGAAATTTGACGCGCCGAGCTTTTCTCGTCGTGCACTCTTACCCATTGTCATCAAGCAAGCATCCACACGCGCCCTTCGGAAATTCCGGGGAGAGGGTACGAGTGTCGCACGATTGGCTTTCTATGGCTTGTCAATGCCTTGGTCTTTGGTGAGCCACCGACGAGGAACATCAATCAAGTGTCCGCCTTCGATTTTGGTGGAACCCATGTATGTGATAATGCGTTGAAAAATATTAGACACGTATTGTTTTTCGGCGGAAACACGGTTTGAAGGGGGAACGCACCCCTCAAAGTAAGGCGTGTTACCCCTTAATGTTAATGTTTTTCAATACTTCTATAGTGAATTTTTCATCGCTTTACGTTAGAAGAATTTTGGTTTTTGTTTTATTCGGATGGGTGGACTGCTTGTGGGTGAAACTGCAAAAATACGTTTCTCTTAGAGGGGTGGTTTCACCCTGTTGAAAGCGTTTTTCCACCGATAAAGAGAATACGTCTCTAATAGTTTTCAATGCTTTATCACATATATATGTGATAAAGTTTTAAAAACATTACATTCACATTTTCCGAGTTTTACTTGAATTCAATAGAATTCTGTGATATCGGTCGGCCATATTGGAACCGCCATTTTGAATTTTGCAAATTTGACTTCAGGTTCGTGATCAGCGACTTCGAAAACATAAGTATACGGAGTTTTAATCAAATTCGATAAAATGTTGTGCTATCGGTTGGCCATATTGGATCCGCCCTTTTGAATTGTGCAAATTTGACTTCAGATTCGTGATCAGCGACCTTGAAAACATTGAATTTCGATATTTCGTTAAAATCTCAACCTTGGTGTACTTTTGCCGAATTTGTCGGCGATGTCACAGCGGAGTGACAGAGATTGGTGCTCAAAAAACATGTCGATTTGCAATATATTTTTTGTGTGTGAGTATTGGCATGCCGAGGTCGAAATTTTACACATAGATAATTCATAGTCTTGCCAAGTTCGACTTTTTTTACATTGGAAAATACTGATAAACAACGAAGTTATTATTACTTAATCGAAGTGCCAAAATCATTTAAACAATTGTTCTGGCAACTGAGATGATTTGCAATAAAAAATGAAAAGTGTACTTTTAGTGTAATGATGAAACTAGCTTATGACTGGGAACTTTTTTGACATTTTTTAAATTACGAATATGGCACGCTGTGGAAGCAAAGTCCGATTTTCGGTCAGAAAAAAACAACTTCAATAATTTGTTATTAACAAATGGATGAACATATAGAAAAGTCTAAATCAACTATGCTCTACCCGAATTTAAGGTAAATCGGGCGAATATATTTTTAACATATGATTTACGTCGTCTAATGAAATATTCCGTGCAAAAATTGTTGCAGGGATCCAATTGGATTCCCATACTTATCCCTACATCCTAATAGAAATTCAATGCCATGACTCCCCCCCCCCCCCCCCATGGAAATTTATATACGCAAAAATATACTGCAAATTTATTTGATTAACAATTGTAATATATGTGAAATGTATGCCATATATTGAAAATATATGTTGCATATGTATGCCAAATTCTAATTTTCGTAACGTTTTTATATATGAGATGTATATGCGTGGTATTACTGTATATCAATGTATCATATATCAATGATATATGTAGCATTTACCCTGCATATATACCACATATATTTAGCATATATGTTGCCTACACACTGCGTACATACCACATATATACTGCATAAATGGTACATATATGCCATATCTGTATATAGTGTTTATATGTAATAGCGTACTTTAACTGTGAATTAAGTTTTTTTTAAGTTTTATTAAGTTTAACTGTAATAGTGTTTATACACAGCATATATTTTTTGTCAGGAATATGTATCAAAAATGTATGCGTCATTTATGACTCATAAATGACATATATATGAGTCGTATATGACGCAAACATTTTTGATATATTTTTCTGACAAAAAAATAGATTGAAAATATATCGAAAATATATGCGTTGTATATGCCTCATATATGCATTATATATAGTGTTTATACGTAGCATTTATGTTTTGGTCGGAAGAATATATCGAAAATATATGGGTCATATATGCGTCATATATTTGGTGCATATATACTGAATATATACGTATTATTCTATTTTTCGTCACTATATATGCGACTGATATATATATATATGTAGCATATATTTTCTGCATATATTTTACATACATAAATTTCCATGGGTGCCATTGGATCCCTGTACTAAAACGCCACGCTCGTACAATGAATTCTGATCGGATTCCCCATTGGAATCCAATTTGAATCCTAAACGATTCCCCCTTCGTCGAACAGAATTCGATACAATTATTTCCATGTAGAAATTTGAGCCGGGAAAAAGTCCGGCCCCTGATCTGCCTTCCCTAAATAATACCAGGCCATGGTCAGGCCGTCCAGCGTGGAACAGGTTCGCCATGTAACAGGTCTTAGGCCAGGCAAGGACGCAGCGATATGTCTACTCCGCTCGCACACGCATCAACCCTGAATTTTCGAATCGTTTTTGTGCCGCTATTTTCAATGATAGGGGGTTGGACGTCGGATAGCTTTATACGTATTTCATTATTCCAAATAACTTTTGTTTGAAACCTTTTTTGATCGGGCTATTACTTATCGAGATACGGCAAATTTAAAATTTTCAACCCCTATTTCTTAGGGTTGGGGCGAACTGAGGGGCAAAATTTTATTGGGGTTTCTTTCAGTATGCAACCATCTACCTTCAGTCAAAAATTCATATTCTACCTTCGGTAAAAAATTCACATTCTACGCTAAAAAGTGCTGGGTTTTCGTCTCTTTTACTGGACTAGCACAATGTAGGGAACGCCCGGTCACATTTCTACACGGGTTGATAGAATTTTCTAAACCAAATATATAGATATACAAAATGGGTGGATCTTAAAAAAGTCTAAATCGCTTAAAAAGTATATCTTAAAAATTGATTCGGATCATATCACTGAACATTGACTAAAATTATCGTTTATTATTTATTTCACTGCACTTTGACATAATAACACCGCACACCTATATATGCCCACGAAGCATATAGGTTATATTTCAACACGCAGAGTTTTTTCTTGTGCCTTTTCACATATTTTTGATACGAACGTGGTAGGAATTCTCAAACGGCGTTCATCGGGAGACAGTGCAGAAATCAATTGGATCCCAATCAGGACTGCCTATAGGCGGTCTCTGATAATTCATGGCGGAATTTTTTTTTTGGAAACCAACAAATTTCGGTTGAAAATTTCAAGTAAACAATTCTTGAACGATGTTAATCGGGAAATACCGTGGAATCCACTTGGATTCCAATGTGGACTCCCCAAAAGTGGCATCCCTATCAAATCTCTACAGGGATGTGGTAGGACCTGGTTACTTCCCTACACCTTGCTGCCCGGGATAAGTTTCGAGAAAAACACATAAAAAAAAGACGATATATCGCAGCGGGGTGGTTCGCCGTGGCGCCAAAAATCGCAAAAATCGTCAACCTCGCTAACTTTTTCGAATTTTCACCCAATCTTCATTGCACATTAAAGTTACGACCCTACGCTTTAACACTATGCAATACATTTTCTTTAACTCTAACTTATGCAGCCTCCCAATCATCATCCGATTTAATTTTGTATGCCCATTTTTGCTGCAGTATCTATGACTATCCATTAAACAGCACAGAAAACGTGTTTTATCAACTACACGCAAAGCGTGACTTCCATATTATCTTTATTACGTAACACTGAATAAAATTCCAGCCTAAAAGCTATCGCCGACAAATACATCAACCAAATTGCCGACACACGCGAGCGTAGCCGCGAGCGAATTATCCATATATGCGTACGCACCGGATCGACATTTGTCCGGAATCAAGGTATGGAAAATGTCGCGAGTTTGCTTATTCGAGCAGCACCGTGGTTCTTCAGCCCGGCTCCACGCTCCAAATTCCAATAGCGTTTATCAGCGGGATAGGCCATAGCCAATAGTGCACGCGATCGAGAGCGAGTCATAGTTGCAGTATGATAATCGCGAATCACAGAGAGAGAGAGAGAGAGAGAGAGAGAGAGAGAGAGAGAGAGAGAGAGAGAGAGAGCAAGAACGACAGGGACGTAAAGATATATAGAGATGGAAAGAGAGGAAGATAGGTGCACGGAAAACACGAAACGCGGTCCAGTTAGCGAGGCAAATAGCGCGAGGGGCTTTTGTACTCTCGACACCCATTGTGTACTTTGTATTACAGGCCAAGGCGGATTTATGTGCATACGTAAGCATTACATATATATATATATGTATGTACACACACACACAAACACACACACACACACGCACGCACGCACACACACACACACACACACACACACACACACACACACACACACACACACACACACACACACACACACACACACACACACACACACACACACACACACACACACACACACACACACACACACACACACACACACACACACACACACACACACACACACACACACACACACATATATATATATATATATATATATATGTATTATTATGTATATCGTGTATGGATGCAACTATGTATGAGCATACGCAGCTCTCGTAAATATGCATATATATACACGTACATATTTTTATTTATATTTATATATGTATACATATGCATATACATATATGTGTTTGTGTGTGTGTGTGTGTGTGTGTGTGTGTGTACAGAAAGGAGAGTACACATGTCTGTACACATTTGCAAATATGTGTACTCTGGGAGCGCAATGCCATGAGCTCCACCCTGCTGGTCGCTCGGCGCATCGTTTGTCGTAATTCCAGCTCCGCGCCACCTGTAATTCAAACAATACGTGTGCATGCTAGCAAAATTAATTCATATTAATATGTATACGTGCATCGAAGCGGCGGAAATCAGAGAAATCAGGGATGATTCCCTCTCGCGTATATATATTCCCGTGGGGTAAGCTGATAAGTTCTCCGATAAAGATTAACGAACTTTGCGGCAACGGGGAAGGGATGAAAGATTCAAAAAATGGTCATCGTTGAATTTTGCGTGCTTTGTTGTATTTTCCAATTTGTTTTCGTCGTCTGTCCGCTACTTATTGGACGAATTTATTCCCAAGTGGATTTATCCAGTACTTCGTGGTCTCACAAGTTCGTGTGTATCTCGTTGAATTAATTGAGACAGCTGGGGAATGCGAACATCGCGGGGCATTCGTTGATGGTGATTAAAAAGAAATTGGTCTGCCCGCTGGTGCTCGAATGAAATTGGAAATATGTATGCGGCAGCACGTTAAGGAAGATGGAATGAGAGGAAGAGAGCGAGAGAAAGAGAGGGATAGTGGGTAGCGAAGAACTTGCATCCAATACATATATGCATCGAGTGAAGCCAACGAGAGGGTGCACAAGTGTATAAAACGAATGGAAGAATATCCAACGGAAGTATTTTCCATCGTGTAGCAACTCTCGCAAGATGAGAGAGCGCGGGAGGGTTTCGGAGTGAGACTATTGCAGCAGGTACGTCCAGCCCTCGAAAATACCGCCGAGATATCGCCTCTCGATATTCCTCTCCTCGATACGCCAGGGCCCTTTTCCCATTCACATAAAAAAACGAATTGAAAAAAGCGAATCTCCGACAACCGATCCAGGATGGGCGTATGAAGCCGATTCCAGGTATACGAGGATAGCGCGACGGAAATAACAACGAGGAGATGAAATATCGTTGAGAGAAACACAGAGGGAGAGAGAGAGAGAGAGAGAGAGAGAGAGAGAGAGACCGAGAGAGTGAGAAAGAGAAAGAGAATTGTGGACAGGCAATATCAAAGTTTTTCCTACGGATCTAGAATGGAATATCGGCTAACGCTCATAGTCTGCCGGCTTTCAATTCCTGCAGGCTCGATAGTAGTCGCGGGATATCTTGCGCAAGATATGTACACGAATATCCCGTTTATATTTCGTATAATATACGTGCCAATTGACCAGCCACGAGCAAGGAGCTGTTAGGTGCGTATAAACCCAAACAAACCCACACAAAGCTACTCTTCAAAGGGGGGTGCCTCTCGCAATCACAGAGACAGCCCTAGTACTTGCAGCATCCGCATGTGTCATAAGACAGTATGCTGACACTCAGCACAGTTTATTGGCATATAATATACGTGCCAATTGACCAGCCACGAACAAGGAGCTGTCAGGTGCGCATAAACCCAAACAAACTCACACAAAGCTACTCTTCAAAGGGGGGTGTCTCTCACAATCAGAGAGACAGCCCTAGTACTTGCAGCATCCGCATGGGTCAAAAGCCAGTATGCTGACACTCAGCACAGTTTATTGGCAGGGCAATCTCAACATAATTGCCATCTACATTATGATTGTTCTGCTAATGGACCGCAGTGACTACTTTACTGTATTTTACCGTGGTCACAAGACAGTCCGGATGGAATGGCCAAAGACTGTATAGTGAAGGCAACGGTATGGCTGATAGTATGAGAGTAAATGGCACTGTAGTGAAACTGATCACAGTAGGCGAATAGCAAAGTTATCTTGTCCACATTATGATGGAACGCATAACGATTTTCAGCGTTTGAGGGTGTCGAAATCAATCCATTTTTGATCCTCGGTTACATTACGCTACAAGAGACTTCGCTTTCTGTGCCTTGCAAGCAAAGTGCGACGTCAGCATTGAGCCGGTCAGCTAATTTTTCAAGTGTTTGGAAAGAGCTTGCATCCAGCAAACTTTGCAATGTGGAATGTTGAATTTTATCAGTTGGCCTAGTCGTTGCATGTCATAAGGGCTACAGTTGTGACTTTTCTATCGTTGAAACCAATGTCTACACAGCATTTCCGATGGTGCGAACTCACCGCAAGTCTTTGTAGGCAATTGATAAGTTGGCGATTGATGTCTTTCTAGGCAATTTCAGTTCTTTGTAGAGAATTGGTAAGTCTTCGTAGGCAGTTGGTAAGTCTTTGCAGGCAATCGCTGAATCTTCGTGAGCGATTTATAAGTCTTTGTAGGCAACTGTTGAGTCATTGTTGGCAATTGGTAAGTTGCTCATCTGGACTTTTGAAATCGAAGAAGTACAGACGTACATACCGGCAAACCAACCTGTCACGGTCCATTTTTAACTGGCTCGTTCGAAGCACATGTCTCAACCGAACATCTAGTTTTTTGGCTGGAAATTACTGCCCACCCATCAAGACGACACAAGCCACTGTCTGCACTAAAGTACAAAACACCTGGAGACATCTCCAGTCGAACATCGTGTTCCAATGCAGCCACGGAATAAAAGACACTGTACTGAAGCTGATCACAGTTGATTGGCCGGGCAATCGCAATGCAGTTGTGACAGCCATGCTGCCACTTTCCTACCAACGAACTACAGTGACTTCAACTGGACCATCCAGTAACATCAGCGTTTGCTATAAGAGCCACAGTCTTTTGTCCGGCAGCACAACCCAAATGCGACTATAACTATTCGCGCGAAGCCAGAGTTAAAGTGCTCTTGGGCCCTCTAATCTTGATCGTCCCATATATATTCCCACAAAGCCTTCTTTTTTCCGCTCTTTTCCAACGGCCCTTCGGAGTCTATCGTACGGCTGATAATCGACGAGCTTCCGCAACAATAGTAATGCGATATCAGTGCGGCTATATACACGTACACACAGACGTACGTGTAGGACAATAGCGAGGAAACTTCCGCCTTCTCGTCGCCTATTGTCCAATGATTGGCTTATAAATGTCACCCTTTCGACGACGGTGGTGGCGCCGTAGTCGTTGCTCCTGTTAGCAGTGCGGTTTCCGTGTTCGTTCAGCCTCGAACCAAACAGAGGGAGCGAGAGAGAGACAGACAGAGAAAGAGCAACAAAGACGCAACGTTCGGGGCCCCTCTCTCTCTCTCTCTGTCATTTGCGCTGCCTCTCCCTTCGCCTCTCTTTCGCCCTAAAAGCCCTCCGGCATCAGGAATACTCTTGGGTTCCTGCAATGACTGCGCCCTCTCGAATATCTTGCCGATTGTTTCTCCTGCAGTTTACCTTTCAAATTAATTAGCGTGGGGAATGAACACGTGGGGGTGCGTGTAAGTGGGTGGGATCAGTCGTATAAGGGTAGTCACGTAATAATCACAATTGTATTCTGTTTCTCATTTAGG
>OY723385.1:68380273-68399249 GCA_963210295.1 Ophion ellenae
AGCGAGGGAAAATACTTTCAATATTGTATTTTTTATTTTCATTTCAAATAATTTTTTTTTTTCATTTAAAAAACGCTACGATTTAATTCCAAGTCCTAATGGTTTGAGGCAATTTTGGACTGTTGGGACTTGGAACTTCGGGAAGAGCGTCCGGAGGTGCACTGTTTTGGGTTCAAGGGGTGGGAATGAAATAGAATAGGTGTGTCAACCATCGCTACATTTCGCTATGTCACTAGGTTAAAGTACCTGCTGATTGGAGCACATGATAGACAGCAGAAGAATGTGGATCCATGATACTGTTATAATTTAGTGCAGGTCGTTTTTTTTTAGCCTGGGGAAATTTTGGACTGTTGGGACTTGGCACTTCGGGATGGGCGACCGGGGGTGAATGCACTCGGCGTAAAGTTTTGGGATGATTCGTTGATGAGTTTGCTTACGTTTGATAGGCTGGTGAGTCATTTGTGGATGATCTTCAGAGACCTGGCGATTGAACAAAACTGGGCTGTAGAAGATGATGCGGTTATTGGAATGACTCCGATACTTCATCGCAATATCGGTGGTTTTCGAACTCACAATCAGGACGGTTTTGGGCTATTGGAAGACACTGGAACTTCGTAAAAAGTATCCCGTCTGAATGCACGCGGAGCACTGTGTTCGGTTCAATAGTTGAAGATGAAATGAAATGGGTGTGCCAACCAAAGCTACATTTCGTTATTTAACTGCCTTGAGGGACTTGCTGATTAGAGCACATGACAAACACCAGAAGGATGCGGAGGCATGATACCGGTATGATTTTGTGCAGTTGGTATTTTTCAGCCTGGCGGTGAATGCACTCGACGTAGAGATTTCGGATGATTCATTGATGGGTTCCCTTGAGTTTAATGTACTGGTGAGTCATTTGTGGATGATCTTTAGGGACCTAGCGATTGTAGAACCCTGGACAGTATAAACTTATTCAGAGATTGGAATGACTCTGGTACTTGAATGTAATTATAGTGTCTTCTAACTCCGAACGGTTGAGGGCTATTGGAAGACAGTGGAAATTCTCAAAAATCATCCAGTCGTAGTGCACTCGGGGTACAGTTTTCGGTTAAAAGGTTTCCGTTCAACTAATCTCAGTGTTGAAGCGCTTTGCAGAAGGAAAACGAGAATGGAGGGCAAAGAAGTTTGATGCCGAAGTTTAAAGGTGCCCGTCGTTTTTACCCTCCCTGGCGCGAGGAAGAGCGCGAGGCAAACGGATGAAATGAGCGTGCTAACCAAAGCTATTTTTCACCATCGGAATCGCGTTATTTCTCGAGCGACGTTAACAAGTGACTTTGCTGCCTGCGGAACGTCAATCGCGGCCCGTTTAAAGCGCTCTGTGGTGGCGGCAAGGGGAGGCGAGACGGAAGGAAGGAGTAGTGATAAGAAGCGAGGCTTTATAACGTGCTGTATAGTGGAAGAAGTCGGTGGAGAGCGGCATTATACAGCCTGGAGGTATTTGACGGAGGATGGATCTGGCTGGCGAGGCAAGGAGAGACTCAAGGGATGGAAAAAAAGAGCGCGGATCAAGGCGCGTAAACGATGTCACCCTCGGAATTCCTTCACGTCGTATACGAGGTTCTCCCTCTTCCTTGCTGTCGGTCTCTGTCGATCTCCGTTTCGGTGTTACAGCAGAATAGCAGTAACAGGAGAATCCTAGCTACAGTGTGGAGCTTATAGCAGTATATATCCACCTTGAAATGAGAGTTCTCAAGACCAATCTTGGCCTAAGTGGACTTATGGTAATCCGGTGGTGCCGGTGCACCCTACGAGCCGGGGCCATACAGCATCACCTTGCTCACCCTTCGAGGAAACCCCTTCTCCTCCCAATCCACCAACCTTGCTAGTATATGGAAGGCTGTCGAGCAAAAGGACTCGCCGCTGCCAAAAGCATGAACCCTTGCAGCCCTTTCGTTCTCAAGTAATCCAAGTGTATAAAGCGCTATCCAGACGTTTGAGTATCTTTCTCGATTCCCAGTTCCTCCCTCACCATCCCTCTGGTTCTCTCCCTCTCTCTGCCTATTCTCACTCTCGTTCATCCCTGTCTCCACGTTTCTTTCGCTGCGTCGCCGTTCCTGCACGCTCTTCTATGGTTTATTCAACCCTCTATCAGCCCGGGTCTTCGTCCCTTAGGATTTACCCCATGTACACACTCTACCCCTCTCTCTTGCTAGTTCTTTGTCTGTCTTTTCTCGTGCCTGGCTGCCGTTTCTCCTCCAACGTAGGGGTATACTTGCTCCTCTTCTCTGTCCTGCTCTGCTCCTTCAACGTCTCCACCAATGGGACTGCTGCATCTCGCTCGCTCCTTCGTTCTGGTCCAGTTGAGAGAGCACGAGTACACGAAAGACTAAAGCACGAAATACCATTCGGCATACTCTCCGCCCGAATTCCTATTCCGAGCACATTATCGGAGGACGATAACCCAGCTGGGTCTTCATACGTCACAACAATTGCTGTAAAGCCTGCGAAATTTTATGTCGCTCATTTTTACATCCGGTTACAACTGGTTCCGAGTTTTTTGAGAGTATCCTAACAGGACATGTTGACAGCTCCAACTACTGAAAGGCTCTGACAAAAGATGCTGTTTGCATTCTTTTTTATCAACGACGTTTTTGAACAAAATATCATTTGGAAAATATTCCACGCAAGTGCAAAGTGCGAAAAAAGGTGTGTTTGGATATACTTTTCACCGTGCTATACATACGACGTATACACTTACCGAACTCGTTTCTTTTTTGCACTCACCCTCGCCACTCAACTCCACAATATATACACCCCTGCACGAGGGAGCGAGTGTGTGTTGCTCTCACTTTCGAATGGGGAAGCTCCCGTGTACTCGTCTGCACATACCAAAGGGCTATACTACTTACGAACGTGAGTCGAGTATAAACGATCAGCTTGAATCTTCTTTCTTCCTCGCTCTTTCTCTCTGTCTCCCTCTCTCTCTCCCTCTTTGATACACACACACACACCCTCTCTCACCCTTTCTTCGCCACTACGGTCTCCTCGTCGTTGTCTCCCGGGCTCTGTTCAACACAGGGAGCTCAGACGCGAACTCCACGAGGGAAAAGCACCCCTCTGGCAAACTCATTTCGAAGTATATACACTCCTCGCGGTATACGCGGATAAGGGATTCTTACGGTATTTTATAGTCCCTTTACTGCGTCCAACCCGTCGCTGTAACCATCTCCTTCTTTCGTTAGGCAGTCGTTCCCCCGCGTATCCTTTCCTTACATCCCTTTTAGTACATTGTTTATTTAGGTGCCGTATGTAAACGCTATATACCCTTGTTCTCGTTGTGCCACGACGAAGAAAAGCAAAAAATAAAACTCCTCATACCCCGTAGTCTTTAAGGGTTGGCTGATCAAAATTTCAGTCGTTTGTTGACGCAGTCGTGAGCTGCCGGAGTACCTAGATTGTTCAGAGGGAGAGTGCATCACGGTCTCCTCCGCACCATGCGGTTTCAAGGTTGCTTCAGCCCCTGTCAGCAGCGATGCTCTCATTGGCTGTACACCAAAAAAAAGCTCAAGGTTGCGGACCCGCATATGCACGAGGGTTGATTCCTGAGCTGGTCTTGATGCTCGTCAGTCGCTCGATCGAAACATCGTGTTGTCATCCGAGCTTTTTTCCCTTTCGGCTCAACACCCACCGGCCTCGCTTGTCCAGACCCAATGGCCCTTCTCTTTGCCAGTATTTGTGTACAGACCAGGAAGGGGGGGGGGTGCATTGAAAGGTTACACTCAGTGTCTCGGACGAGTGCCCCGACGCTCGACCTTTGGCGACACTCCTGTCGTCAATGCAGCTATCGATTTTTTTTCGCCCGTCCACCATTAGCCCTCGTGCCTGTGGCCGAGTTTGCCTTTTTCAGCGGAGGTGCACACGCGCCGAATGAAGTCCCAATGGCCAAAGGATCAGGTTTTTGTCGTCCTCTCTCTTCGGGGATCAGACGACCTCGCACACTCGGCTCCTATTTATCTACTGGCCAAACGCGGCTGTGCCGTAAAGCATTTTAACTCAGACCCGGATGGGATTCAGGGTGTGGGGGGGGGGGGGGGTGGACGCTTCGCAAAAGCTTTAAGCGCGTTATAGACGGTTCAAAGTTCAACGGCCATTCTTCCACCAGTTTGCCATTTCGCTGACGTTCGACTTCCAACCCGTGTGGGAGCGCAGCTTCTCGCCGGCTGCACAATCTATATAGTCCCAGGCTGTTAGCCGATAATATTTCGCTGGTGCACACCTTCCGCCAATGTACGGGACACACGAACCTCACGAACACGGGGAAAACGACCGCACACATATCAGCCAACCGGTTACAAACTCGCGTACGGGAATCTCCCGGCGGAGTCGTTCGTCGAATTGATCACGTAGGGAGAAACGCTTTCCCAGACTCTCCCTCCAGCTCTCCCGCTCTGCTACTTCGTCTTTCATCCCTTGCCATCTCACCCTCGTTTGACGATGTAGCCCACCATATGTAGTCATGTAGCCTAACCTCATATCACTACGCTGCCACTACGTGGGATGTTAACGCGTCAAATTGAGAATCTTCATTGTCTTACTACAAAGCCCGCTAGCCGAATCTGGAGATCTATCCAATGTCTTTCGAGTTAGAATCTCGAGATTCTACTTCTTCTTTTATGGGTTAGGATATGAAGATTCTAATTCTTTTCTTTTTATTTAAAATTTGAAGTTTCTAGTTATCCTCTTTTAAGTTCAAATCTGAAGATTCTAACATTTTTTTCGGTTTGAAATTGAAGATTCTAGTTTTTTGGGGGTTAGAATGGGAAGAACCCACTCTTCGTTTTTGGTTAGAATGTGAATATGCTAACTCTCCCTTGTTCGATTTGAATCTGAAGATACAAATTCTTTTCGTTTGGGTTGGAATCTGAAGATTCTAATTCTCCGTTCTTGAGTTCGAATCTGAAGATGCTGATTCTCGTTCTGTGGGTTCGAATCTGAAGATTAGAATTTTTTTTTTCGGTTTCAAACTGGAGATTCTATGTTTTTGGGGGGCTGGGATGTAAAGAAGTTAACCCTCCTTTTTGGGTTAGAATGGAAAAATGTTAATTCTCCTTTGTTGGGTTCGAATCTGGAGATTCTCATGCTTGTTTCTTGACGTTGAATCTGAAGATTCTCATTCTCCTATTATGGTTTAGAATCTGAAGATTCTCATTCTCCTATTATGGCTTCGAATCTGAAGATTATAATTCGTCTCTTTTGGGTTACAATATCATGATTCTAGTTCTTCTTTTTGGATTGGACTCTAAACGATCCAAATTTTTCTCCTTTGGGTTAGAATCTGGCTGTTCTAATTCTCCTTTCTTGGCATAGAATTTGACGATTCTGATACTTCTTTCTCGGTTAGAATCTGAAGATTCTAATTCTTCTTTTTTGGGTTAGAATCTGAGGATTCTAATTTTTCTTTCTTGACTTCAAATCGAAAGATGCCAATTCTTCTTTTTTGGGTTAGAATCTGAGGATTCCAACTCTTCTTTCTTGACTTCAAATCGAAAGATTCTAATTCTCCTTTCTTCAGTTCGAATCTAAAGATTCCAATTCTTCTCCTTCGGGCTGAAATCCGAGGATTCTAATTTATCTTTCTTCGGTTAGAATCCAAATATTCTAATTTCCTTTCATTGGGTTAGAATCTAAACCCTATAATTCTTTCCTTTTCAGTTAGAATCCGAAGATTCTAAATCTTCTTCTTTGGAGAGAGATTCGGAAGTTTCTAATACTACCTTTTTGATCATCGTTTTAGGATTCAAACCCAATTTTGCACACCCTAAAAGTCGCCTAACTGCGCCTTCTGATTTGGGCAGTTTGATGACATCAAGCGTAAAGAAATCACATAGCCCAAGGTTTCTTATATCTGTTTATCATGGAGCACTTCATGTATACTGAGCTTCGCAGACCCCACGGATCTCGTTTCGCCTCGACGATACGAGAGTACAGAGTTCGGCAACTCAACAACTTTCCGCTTCTTCGTTCGGGAATAAATCCACGAGTCCCATAAGGAATGCAGAGACGTTTCATTTTTTTTGTAGAAAAACAGTTATGATATAACATGCAAGTTCCAAGCGGGATGCAGGATCGCCTTCTTCCTTTTTGTCGATACGAGAAGCAGCGACGTATATCATTTTTCGAACTCACGCGCGAAGCCCTCGTCGTACTGACCAAGAGTAGACGGAAAATTGTACCAAGTCGATGTCGTCGCGTCGACGACGGATCTCTTCTTCCATTTCATCCTTCTTTCCCATGAGAAAGAGATAAGAGGGGCGGGGGGGGGGGGGGGGCTAAGGTACAGAGAGCAACAAACCGTACGAAAGTTTTACGTACATGCATGTATACCCTGCTCGAAGAAGCCCTGAGGAAGCGATATTTCATGTTTGCCCTTTTACTACTCCCACTTCTGTATATATATCTCTCTCGTGTTTGGTAGACCCCCGAGAGCCAGACGAGCTTTTCGAGACTTCAAACGCACTGGAGCTTTTTCCCTCTTCTTCTATACTCATCCCTTTGAATCTATCTGCCAAACACTTCAAAGAACTCGCAAAAGCGTAGACGATGTTTTTTTTTGCTCTCTGGACTCTACCACTGTGGAATCCCATTGATAATATGCTCATAGGATTATCGTTGGTTTTATGATATCGTTGACGTTCATCACATAATTGAAAAATATACACCCTGGAGAATCTCGCTTTGACAGCCGAACGTCACTCTAATTTAGATATAACTGGTCACCAAATCGTTTAATGCGCTACACGTATGTAGCCGGAGAAATGAAGCGGGATACAGATTTTTTTCGCACCGCAGGTGACGTATGCGTGGGGAATAAAAGTCTCTTTTAACGAAAATATAGCCGGGCGTATGTGTCACTCCACATTCGTATACATCGCGAAATTTTGCTGAATATCACGCGACAAACGAATGACGACAGCGCAGAGAAATTTTCGGTGGATGCGAGAGTTTCGCCCCCCGCTCCCTCGCTCTCTTTAGCTCTCTGTCCATGATGACTATGAAACCTTCCTGCGTAAAAACAGTCCTCAGTATACTATAACAGCCTTACCCACTCTCCCTCCCTCCCTCCCTCTTACGCTCTTTCTCGCTCTGGTACATTTTTCTCAATTTTTTTCATGTACAAGATGCATTTGCTTGCGTCAACCAACTCCCTGCGTTTTCACACTCGTATTATGCTAGAGTGCTTGAACGTGATGCTCTTCCCACTCGCTCTCTGTCTCTCTCCGTCTGTTGCCTCGGGTCTCGAACATTAAACAACAGGGACGTTAATGGACGTAAATTTTTATCCAACGCCTCTCGTGAACTGCCTTTTTTCGTTCGTCCAACCAAACCAGAGTTGAGCGAGCTTCAGTCTCGTTTCTGAGCGTGCATCATCAACGAGACATCAGCCTTTTTGACCTGATGACTGGACAGACACGAAGACTTGAGTACCTGAGAGAAATTACTGCTTAAAGAGAGATGAAGGAGACTTTTCAAACTTCTCCTCTTTATCTGATGCTCATACCTGATTATATACGTCATACCTGATAACTATCAATTTTAGTACGTGAATTATTCTAATGATCCTCCTCGGTATAGCAGACAATGGTATAGCTCCAACGAAACGCAATTCTTTCGAACAACGCTTGATCAATATCCTCGAACACATATTGCATGATTCTTTGGAATGTGTCTTCATCAATTTCAGTAGATGAATCCCTCCGATGATTCTGTTCGCTTCTAACACACAATCTGAAGCTCCGACGAAACGCAATTCCCTCGAACAAAGCTTGATCAATATCCTCGAACACATATTGCATAATTCTTTGGAATGTGTCTTTATCAATTTCAGTAGATGAATCCTTCTGATGATCCTGCTTGGTTCCAACAGACAATCCTAGTTTCCTTCTTCACCTGGTGCTCATACCGGATGCTGATCATCATACCCTATAACTATCAATTTCGTCAGTTGAATCATTCTGATTATCCAACTCAGCGCAGCAGACAATCTTGAGTTCCAACAGAACGCAGATCTTTCGAACAACACTCGATCAGTATCTTCCAACAGGTATCGCGTGATTGTCCGGAATGTGCCTTTAACAATTTCAGTAGATGAATTCTTCTGATGATCCAGCTCGGTTCCAACGGATAATCTTAAGAGAAGTTTTTGCCTTGTTGGGCCAAAAATGTTCGATTTTTCACCAATTTTTTATGCGAAAAGTATTAAATATAGAATGTTGATATTTGGTACGTTGACTTAGTATGTTGTTGACTTATGTTGACTTAGGTATGTTGACCTATATTTGGTAGTTGAACTAGAATTGTCTAAAAATATCTAAACGTTTTTATTTAATGAACAAAAAGCTGCGAAAATTTTTGGGAAAAAAAAACAAACTTCCTTCCGATCGCTCACTATTTTTGTATTTTTCAATTTTTCTTCTTCATTCTAGTTCAACTTGTACACAATATTGTACAAAGTAAAAATATGTTTGATTTTCTTGCTTCAGATCACCTGTCCGGGACTTACGACTTCCGCAAGCGAAGAATATCATCGCCCGCACATACGTGGCTACTCCCACTCCCACCACCATGGTTTGTCACAGTTTAAAAAATATTTTGATGTTCAATAAAGACCGCTTAGTCAACATACCAAATATCAACATTCTATCTTTAATGCTTTTTGCATAAAAAATTGGAGAAAAATCGAACATTTGTTGGCCCGACAAGGCAGAAACTTCCCTCAAGCTCCACCGAAATGCAATTCTCTCAAACACTCAATCAGTATCCTCCAACAGGTATCGCGTAATTCTCTGGAATGTGCCTTCAACAATTCCAGTACATAAATTCTTCTGATGATCCTGCTTGGTATAGCAGGCAGTCTGAAGCTCCAGCGAGACGCAATTCCGTCTAACGCTCGATCAGTATCCTCCAGCATGTATGACATCATCTCCTAAAATGCGTCTTCAATCGGAAACCATGAACAACGCTTCGCTACAAAAAAGTATAAGCGGTGGAACGGCCGACTCGTTTGCACAACAGACAAAAGGCGTACATACGAGTGCACACATAGAGTTAAATCGCAGAAAAACGGCAAGCCAAGGCTGGAGGGACGTTCGTGCGCGGATGTTTGCACACGGTGGGGATTCGACTGGTATGTTACGCTTATCGTGAAAAATGTAACGAGGATCACCTCTAATCTATAATGTATAACCACGAGCGCGCGGTGTGCAAATAACATACGCGGGTATGGGGCAAAAGCCACCACGAGCGGGAGATATAGGTCGCGCGAGGGAACGGTTTTGCCTGTTAACAACATACACAGCCAGGTATGCCGAGCCGCGTATGTAGCAAACCCTTGAGCTAATATACGAAGCCGCTGTGTGCCAACGAGAGCGCAAGAGCGAAAGAGCGAGCGAGAGAGAGAGAGAGAGAGAAGGGAGGCGCCAAAACAAGTAAAACGACCAAACGCTAACGGTAGTTTACCTTCACCATCAATTTTCCCTGATCGCCCTTTTCGCTTGCTTACAACTTCTCCCTAATTTTGCTAAACATTCGACCGCACTGCGTTGGATACTTTCCCGGGCTCGCCGCATGTCCGATATCTCCTCCAGACGACGCTAGCTCGTTCTTATCGAGAATCAAGTTACGTGCATGAGTAGCGAAAGGGCGAGGGTGACGTAAGGAGATAATACGATCGTGGCGTATGACGTCATATATAATTCGCGCCAGGGTAATTTCATTGGGGAAATTTATTCTAATTACAGTGACAGGGATATCCGAGGATATCTCGAACTTTTAGCCCCCCTTCACCTTCTCTTCCTACCCTGCCTTTCGCTTCGGAAAGCTTATTCTCAGTGGAATAATTACTCAAGAGCTCATTGTTGAGGGGGATATAAACGGGTCGGGATAGCGTGTGTTCGCGACACACTCTTTCGCCCCATCCATTTCTCCCTATGGGCCCTTCCAGGCAGCCGGTGAACTTTCTCTCTCTCTCTCTCTCTCTCTCTCTCTCTCTCTCTCTCATTCTCAGATCTCGGCTACACTCGTCACATTTGAATTCGGATCTTCTTCGTCCCTCCTGACGAGTAATCCCAGCCGAAGTTGAGCGAGGAAAGAAGTATCGGAAACGAGATTGGTTACCAGCGCATTCCTCGGATTCGGAGGGACACTCGAGATGAGTCGAAGACGCCAGACGAGAAAACTAATTAGACGGGACATTTGTGGAGCTTGGAATCGGTTTCAGTCTGTTTTGACACGAAGAGTCGAAGGTGCTTCCTCGGCGGGCGAATTCCTCCGCTTCGACAATGAAAGAGTCGGAGAAACCTTCGGGGTGCTCTCCAACTTGTGCGTATCCTGCTGTTTTTCCCCTTTTGACATTTCTGTCGGCCTGCCGCCCCAGCGGAGAAATCACCCCAAGGCAATAAGTTGCGCTCGATCGCACTTTGGCCCTGCGCGGAGATTCCGAGCCAACTGGTAACAGGATATGCCGTGATGGGACCCAAACAAAGTCCTATTGAGTGACACCGAACCACCTGATCCTTGGAGATTGGTCACGCCGCTGGTGACCCTTTGCTGCACTGCAGACGGAGAGACACCAGCTATCGATGGCTGATACGATTCGTTGATAGGAATAAGGCAGGCCTGCATCAGTATGCGGGAAGAGAGAGGCCGGGGACGACTCATCAGAGGGAGCTTTCAGACGTCGAAGATCTACCCCACCCAGGCAAGACGCAACCACTCTGCTTCAACTTGCACCCTCTCTTTCTCTCTGCTTCCCATCCCACTTCGCTAACCGGCAATTTCCATCCGACGTGTAATTGGACATGCACGATATCGCATTACGTTACGAGAGCTTGAGTCATCGTGGGCGTCGTGCCGTGTGCTATACAACTGCCTGCTTCGAAAGTCATCTCCTGCCCCCCTTCAGATTCCTGCGACACAGCCGCGGGCGCTGTAACGATCCAGATACGCGTGCCGTGTTCCCCCAAGCATGTGCCCGAATATCCGAATGAATAATGGGCCAAAAATAGAGGTGATATCACTACTTTGTATCAGCTCGTATCTGGGAAGCTTTTCCGTGCGAGCTTCAACTTCTCGCCGGTATGGAAAAGCTCAGACGCCTTTCGATCCCAATGACTTCTCCAAGCTCGACTATGCCCGGATAAAATTCCAATTCACATTCCCCTTTCGTTCGCTCACCTGCTTTCTCGAAGATCCTTTATGCCGCTGACTCACTCATCTGGGTGCACGATAATCGCACGGAGCAACAGCGGAAAGCGGGAAAGAGGAAATACGGGGCGATGAGGTTCTTGCCAAGAGTGTTCATGCACCACATGTATATCTCAGTATCACGAACGAGGCCACTTCTTTTTTCACCCGATAACGCAGAGGCTTCCGTGCAGCTGTGCGGTAGGTGAACGTATATTTCGACGTGGCTGAAAAGCCAGACGCCAAATTGCATCGTACGCTATGGGGTATACGAGCCTGCAGCCTCATATCCAGCCATACGCGTTGAAATCTGCTTTCAGCGTGCATACAGCTACTTTGGGGGCTGCAAAAGTCCCGCAGCAATTTTCGCATGTCGTACCTTGTCAAACGGCAACCTGAAACTATTTGAATTGATAGGCTTCAGTTTTTTCCGCGTACATGGGCCAATCGCAATCCCGCGCTATGATCACGGAGTTACCGGATGTTACATCGCCACGCAAACTACAATGAGACAGCTCAACAGAGCCCTGTGGTTATCAGCGTGAGCGCACACGGCATTCTCAGGAATAATCCGCAAACTTGCCAATTTCCATCGGGCCAAAGAGCAATGGATCGGGCGACGCTGTGGAACGAGGAACAAGATTAACGGAGCTGTAAGAAGGACAACCGTATAAAGTCTTGCACTCGCAATCAAGTAGAAATTGGAATGGCAATTGTTCCACAGTCGCTCGAGGCTTCCAAGATCGTACTCTGGTTTGTGTCTCGACATTCTCCCCGCTGTGTCGAAACTGCTATTGACCCAGAGACCCGCCAGAGGTAACCAGTGAAGGAATGGAGCGCGGTTTCGCCCCAACCGGGACAGCAGAGCCCTGCAAGTTGCAAGAGAGAAACAAGGGAGAAATACAGCGATGGATAGCCGCACGTCGCTTGAGGTCTTACATCGTCATTAAGCTTCCAACGACGAATAGGACCGCATTGGACGGTCACCGCATCCTGGCATGATAGTTCCCGATACTAGCATGGACGGTAGAGAGCCTGGCTAAAGGGGCAGGAAGAGAGACAGAGAGAAACGTGGTGCTTCGGTCGCACGGGAATCCCTACTGCGGCTTTCAAACACGTATGGGAACTTCGAGAATTCCAAACCACATAATGGCATTGATAAATGACGATAGCTCGATGCTTTCTGATTCGAGAACGGAACTCTGCATACATGCTTTGCTCCTTTTTACATACATCTACCATTGCATCTTTCCAATTTCGGGAATCTCGTTACTTTGTGGGAGAGGAAAAGTACGAGGCCGCAATCGGATGGAAGGTCCATCCTACCAAGGTGATTAGACGCGATCGGATTGTCGCTACCGACATTAAATTATTCCATCCAACCTGAATGGTCAACGAACTGAGGAAGGGGATGCCGGAAGATAGATACCTCATCGATCCGTCGCAGCAAGCTCTCTCGCAATAACCCGATTCACGATGGGTCAAGCCGCTAACGCGGCTGCCAGTAACATGGCATATACCAGGGATGGATGGGAGCCATAGAGGATTCGTGAGACTGAGCCCTGAGGAACGGGCAAACTACAGGTGAGCTGGAGAGTGAGAGAGAGTAGAAGGAGGACGGAACAGGCTTGTTCACCGAGCGAACCACACTGGAACGTAGTTAAGGCCGTGAGAGAAATCCCGGTATACGGAGACGGCCCTGCAACAGCAACGATCAGCCTAGGGTCTTACATCAACATTTGCTCGCTCCGCTCGGCGCGATGGTGAACAAGACAGGAGGAGGGAAGCAAACGGGGGTCACAAACCTCTTCATCATCGCTGCAACGAGGCCCTTTGGCTTCCCAGCTGAATTCTACGATAGTCTCATCAAGGTTGATAGAAGGGATACCTGGCTCGTCTACAATGTTGAAGGTAACGTTCCGCTTTAAAGATCGATCTTATACACACCGAGGCTCGTGCGATAGCGTGGTTGAACCACTGATGACAAGCTTTGACGCCGCTGTAGGTACCCCAGGCATGCTCCTTTGGCTTGCAGCGTACAAGGAAAGATAGATAGGCAGAGATAGAACTTTGGAACCCGGTGGGCAACCATCTACCGTTGATATTACCTGGAAGCCGGAAGCTCCACGCCTCGGTATTGCAGTATCAGCACGTCCGGCGAGAGGACACAGCCAAGAAGACACTCTTGAGTGACGAGAGCGACGAAGAGCCGGAGGGGAAGGTATCAACATGTTGGCTTAGCCATGTTGTCGTTTCTGCCTTGATCTGCTTTGGTAATGGCTCGTGAAAACGTCTTCCCCTTCGATACAGAATAACGGTCATTCGATACATCATTTATTAATAACCCCGCAAACTGGCACAATTTTCGTGATCAAAGTGCCTGTGTGTACAAGCTGGCAAGTTGGAAATTCCGACTGAGCGGTTGTTCGAGGATGCCGATTGAAGCGAACTAACGATCCCGTCCTCGGGTTCCGCCAGCCAAGAGGATAAGTTTTATCCATTGACGCATATGCATGCCAGCACTATGGTAGCCTGTACGAATCAATATGGGAGCTCGAACGGCTATTGCCAGGACCATCGCTGAGACACCGGAGCACGTCGCGTATACCTATAGAGCCCTCTGTGCTGCTACCGTGATTATCGACTATTTGCAGATTCCATGAATATGCGATACCAGGCAGGGGATTCTGCATTGGACCGGGAAGGGGTGGCAGCATCAACCAGCGGCAGCATCAGAACCTACAGCAGTGTTCGCGAGTTCGATGAACACCCTCGGCATCCCCACATCGCTCTCCATACACCCCGTAGCTTTGCTCTGCCGGCCGCGCTCTCTTGCACAAAGTGGATGACATTCCGGTGGAATAGGAGAGAAGGCTCCAAAGCCGCATTAACGCCTGGTCGAATACACCCTATATCTAGTTCCCTCATGCTCGCATCACTTTATACCAGTAATATCGCGGTGAAGTTGGGCGCGCGCGATGGAAGGCGCGACGGAGAGAGGCTCGTGCACTACCGCGCGTGCATCCCCGTATCCCCAGGCCCCCCCAGTACGACCGTTAGTACCTGTAGGTGTGGGGCGAGTCACCAATACTAAAGTCCCCGCCCGATCCACACCCCGATGACTTACCCGTGCCTGTGCGACCCATTACGAATTCGGTTTGAAGCCCGCGGCAACCCCCCGGTGTATATACGCATGTGACTCTAATTTTCGCGGACACCCTGACCCCGCACATCCCAGGCTCCACGCTGCTCTATCACTCACACCCTCTTCCTGGAATGCTTTGACTTTGCACTTCGCGGCTTTTTTAGCGTATTGAGAGCGCGAAAAATCACTAAAGCCACGAGGTGATTGGTCGGGGAACGGAATGAACCGTTTACACGGGGCTGAGGATTGATCACACTCGTTTTGCGGCACGATCAATTGGGCGATACATTACGAGTGTGGTTTTTTTTTCTGGGGCGTTCACGCAATGTCGGCGACCTTCACGACGCCGTTGTACGCACCATGTCCAAGGGGAAAACAATCACGAGGAGGAAATCAGGAATTTTCGTAATTTTTTACTGGGAAGACGTTTGGAGGGTTTTAGATGATTTTTTGTTTTTGTCAAAGAGTAGGATTTTAAGTATGTTGGGGGATTTTTGTATTGAAAAGTATTTATAAATGTAGTAGATGCAATGGTTGGTGCAGATCGCTGTTTGAAAAACGTCCTTCGCGGTGACAACTTGTGATCGGAAACAAACCATCGGGAATTTAGAAAAAATCAAACGCATTTAGTTTATGCATTAAATTATCTAGTGCTTGGAAAAAATCAATATTTCATCAAATCTTTGATTGGATAAAATATTGATTTTTATTTTGCTGGCCGCAGTCCGGTGAAGTGACAGTATCCATTTTTTATGAAAAAACCTGCTTTTTGATGTGTCTGATAAATAAGAAATTCTTAAACGGTCTGCATAAGCTTAACATTTTAATAATACGTTTTTTTTTCATAAGTTTTCAGCCGAAGGTCTTAACATTAATGTACAACGAAGACTGAAAATCCTAAAATGTGACCGAGTTATGACGATTTTTGTGAGTGTTCAGATCACCCACTACGCCGATTTACCCGATTCTTTGCGTTTTTCTCGAATCTATGTTTTATGAAACAGTGCATGTCGTATCTCAAAATCTATTCGTCCGATTCACTTCAAATTCAGATAGGGCATAGTTTAAAACATTTTTCATCGTATGACTGGATCAATTTTTAATGTGTTTATCCATTTGTTGCCAAAAAAAGATTAAAGCTGTTTTCTTTCGTCGAAAATTGAACTTTTTTTTCCACAGATTGCCATTTTCGTAATTTTCCAATTTTCTTAAAAGTATCCACTCGTACGAAAGTTTGATCATTATACTAACAATGAGCCTGAATTTTTCGATTTTTTTTATTTCATATAGCTCTCGTTGCCCGAGCCACCAACGCCGATTGGTCATGCAGCAACGGCGGCACATTCTTCAGATAATAATGACTTCATTATTTAAAAATATTTTTCTTTAAAAAAAAACTCAAACTCGACAAGACTTTGTATTTATAGTTTGTAAAATCGCGACCTCGTCATCCCAATACTAATCAGGAGAACAAATATTGAAAATCTCACGATCGGTGGTTTCATTTGCATCCATCAGTGGAGTTGGGTGACGCGTAGGAGATGATCGTGATACGTTTTTGGCAAATCTACGCTACAGTGCTTAGAGAATATCGTATGCGAGCGACCCAAGGATATGGCGTTAGAATTTCGCCCCCAACTAGTTCATATAGTTCGAACGGTGGAAGGTTCATCCTCATTTGGGTTGGATTCTGTTTTCTCGCAGTTTTCCGGGTCCCTTAACGATCCGGTACCCGTTCTGCGGCTTGGGAGCAGGCTTCACGTTTCCCCGTACCGGTGTTCATCCGGTCCCGCCATCAAGAGCACTTTGTGCACCGAAGCCTATCCCTTAACGGCAATGGGATATCGAATATTCATGGCGTTTCACGAATAGGCGATAATGACGTGGCCATCTCTCACGAGCGGCGTAGGTACCGCACTCTCTCTCTCTCTCTCTCTCTTTCTCTCTCTCTCTCTCTCTCTCTCTCTCTCTCTCTCTCTCTCTCTCTCTCTCTCTCTCTTCGCGTGTGGCCTGGTATGCCGGTAATCACGGGACGAGCGCGTTCATGCATCTCCACTCATCCCCCTATCCCTTACGGCGCGCTACAAAAATCAATTTCCGACACATATAGGGAGGCAAAACGAAAAAAGCCCAAAAAGGCCCTGTTGAAGGGAATAACGGATCTCTCAGCGGCGACATGTTACAATTATCGCGGGAGAAGCGTTTCGCAGCGGATAATCGCATATCATTATCGCGGAAGCAATATCGTCCCTATCACGAGGATCAGCCCTTTGTCGACGTGAATATTGCACGCCAATCTGTAATTTGTCGGCTCGACACGAAGAGCAAAACGCTGACGTGTGAAACAAGAGACCGGAGACAAGTCTGTGCAGAAATGTGTTGGCTAGCCCCCGAATTCTATCACATCCATATAGGGATTTCATAGGGACGCCGCACGTAGGGAGTCCATTCACGATGTTTGAGAATTTTTTTTTTACTTCCAAAACCGGATTCGTTGGATTAAAAAAACTACAAATATTGCACAAAGTTCCACTATTTCATGGCATTGAAAATGTAATCAGTCTTTTCTGGTAATAAGAAACCGGTACATGTCAATAATATGAGTTGGCTTTTATTATTTTTCAAAGAATATTGTCACATTGAGATATATAGGAATTGGGTTGTTTCGGATTGTTTGGGTTTCTTTGTGTTTGCTTTGAGTTTGTTTGGATTCGTTTCTTTGCTTAAGTTTGTTTGTATAATAATTGTTGTATAGATTTTGTAATATATTTGTAAAATGAGTTGTCATGTAGTTTTTACATTAATAACAAGATTATAGTTGGGTGGGGAGAGGGCATTTTTCAACCAATCACAGGCATTCGGCATATCGCAGCTCCCCCCACTCTACTAAAACACAGTGGCAGTGGAGTGGGGGTGGCGTTAGTTTTGTGTGACATCCAGCTAACTCAGACCTCAATACCCAATCTACCGATCAAGCCTATACAGTTTGAAAAGCATTTTCAATGCTAAATATATCCTTTGGTGATGCAGTACACAAATTTGTCGGGGAGTCCCCGAATGCACCCATATCTCTATGGGGATTTGCTAGGGACACTGCACACAGGGCGTTCTCATTGGGATCCAATTGGTTTCTGCACTGTTCCCCGTTGAACGTCATTTGAGAAATCTTACCACGTTCGAATCGAAAATATGCGAAAAGTCACGAGAAAAAACTCGGCGTGCCGAAACATAGCCTGTACGCTTCGTGACTGTGCACATGTGTGGTGATATCATATCAATGTGCAGTAAAATAAAAAACAAATAATAATTACAGTGGATTTTCAGTTATGTGATGCAAATCGAGTTTCATAATATACTTTTTTAAACAATATATACATTTTTAAGACAAGATTTATACTCTTTTAAGATCCACTTACTTAGTATATTTATACATTTTGTTCGAAAAATTTACCGTACAGAATGCAATGAGATCTATCTAGAATCTAATCGGATTCTGTTCATTAGCGTGAGGTCCCTTTGGGTTTCAAAATCGATTCCAATAGGGAATCCCGATCAGAATCCAATGCACGAGAGTGACGTTTGAGTGTAGGGCGGCGATGCTCCCATTGGATCCCTATCAGGAAGTAGGGACAATAATGTAAATCCAATTGGATCCCTGCGACAATGTCTTCACGGACGCAGACGAATTCAGACGCCAGTCGTACACGCTAAAAAAAATTACTTCGGATAAATCCGTCGTGTAGTAATATGCCAATGTATATAATCTCTCGAATAAAATGGAATATCAAATAAATATAATTTCCAATATTTTTTGCTGTAATTATTCTGCTGGCGAGGTCCGGATTTTACACACCATTAACACCAGAGTTGGGCGTGATTCTATTTATAAATACGAATACGGATTTATTCACATCGTGATTTTCATGTGAAATATAAATACAAAATTTGTTCATACTTCACTTATTTGTATTCACATGCATGCATACAAATACAATTGTATTCACAAATATTCAGACATACAAATAAATTCACAAAAAAAAATTGTGAATATTCACAAAAAAATCCAGTAAATTAAAAAAAAATTCACATAAAAATCTGTGAATGCAAATGTATTCACAAAAAAAAAATGTAAATACGAAAAAAATTCACAAGATAAGTTGTGAATTTTTTCGTATTTAAGACAAATTAACATCAAATTCACAATGACTAGATTCAAATTTACACCAAACGTGAGCTCTTGTTGAGTTCAACACAATGTTTTCTCTCAAAATACGTAAGGACTCACTTGTGGTGTAAATTTTAATATAATTGTCGTCAATTCGATTTTAATTTTCTTCAACTTGAGGAAATTCACAACTCATTTTGTGAAGTTTGTCATATTTATAATGTTGTATTTGAAACTCACAACTTTTTTGTGATTTTTTTTTGTATTTACTATTTTTTCTGAATACATTAGCATTCACATATTTTGAAATGAATTTGTTTTTAATTCACAGGATTTTTTGTAAATATTCACATTTTTTGTGCATTTATTTGTATATTCAGAATATTCGTGAATACAATTGTATTGCACAATTGTATATATGCATGCACGTGAATACAAATAAC
>OY723385.1:68399449-68404449 GCA_963210295.1 Ophion ellenae
ATATTAACTAATTGATATACTTTATGTGATACAAAAAATAATTATAGGAATTCACTTGGTCTCTTACGCCATATCTGGGACCAAGATGTTACAAGCACTCGGTAGCATAGGGGCAGCGTGCGTAGCTTTGGCTAGGTAGGTACGAAGTTCGATTCCCATGCAGGCGAAATATTTTCTTCGAACAAAAACATTTCATCAGGCCAGGGAATGACGAATTATGATACAAAGTCATCGTAGTGGAACTCTAAATTGAGTGGTTTATTTCCATTTTGGATTTTTTGAAATATTATATGCATTTCTTTCTGATCAGGCAACCTGATAGGGGCTTGATCAGGCAACCTGATAGGGGCCTGATCAGGCAACCAGGTCAGGCCCATATGTGACACAACGGTACATTTCCTAGTAGGGCCTTTTCAGGCTGCCTTATTAGTGCCCTAGCAGAGCAGTCAGGCAACCTGATCGGGCCCTGATTTGGGCCCCATTAAAATTTCTACGCGGGTTAGAGTTTTACTATCAACTGTGAAGAAATTTTGTGAAAGTAAACAAGTTAAAAACAAAGCACCCTTTACAGTTTCATTATCATTATTATTATTATCTGTGAAGACATTTTTTCAAATAAAAAAGTTCCAAAACAAAGTACTCTCCATAGTTTTCTTATCGTTATTAGGTACTATTATTATTATGATCTGCGAAAAAAATTTGTGAAAATAAAAACATTACAGACAAAGCACCCCGTATAGATTTATTATGATCTTTATTATTATCTGTGAAGAAATTTTGTGAAAATAAAAAAATAGTAGACAAGGCACCCCTTACAGCTTTGTTATAACAATTATTATGATTATATGTGCAGAAATTTATTGAAAAATAAACATTTCCAGACCAAGTACCCTTTATAGTTTTCTTATCGCAGCTTCCGCGAGATTTTTTTTTCCCTTCAAAAAATATAATTGAATGGTGAGAAAAAATAGAGCTCAAAATTGTGCCACCCTAATGCTCACATATGTCTGAAAATGGAAGTTTCGAGAATCTCTTTCTTACGATGATCACCATTCAGTAATTCCTTCAGCATGCGTTATGACACTGACGAGTTGCGCGTCCCGACGCCGAATCGACGTTTCCGGAAGAGAGAAAGAAAATTGGAGTATCAAGAGCACGTGGAGCAGCCTCGGGGCTCGTCAGCGGCAGGCCACATCCTGAGTCACCGCTCTACGCACAGTTCCTAGCAGGGCACGGGAGATCCCGAGGGAGCCACGCTCGGAGAGACACGAGCGAACGGTGATCACGTTGAACCGGGTGTTCCATACCTTCGGGATAACGAGACTCGAAGAAGCGCGTGGTGTGCCTTGTTTCAGAAGGGAAGACGAAAAAAGTTCTATTCCGAGCAGTTCTCGCCTCGCATGGGGGCCTTCGTACTCTGCCACGATTCTGTCCCTTCTGAACCCTTTAGGAGGTGACTTCGTAAGGGCAAATATAGGATACGTGATCGTAATGTTGAGTAAAAGGGAAATAGTGATGATTTTAGGCCTTCCTCTGGTTTTTATGTATTTTTTTTCCTATCGCCCCTTCGTGTGCCCTTTCTGGCCCTTAGGATTAAGACCCTTTTACTCGACACATTTTTTGCAGGTTCCAAGAACCAAACTGGGGTGTTGATCACGCATTTTCACTACGCTTAATGTACCGGGGATCGGGTTTTCCTTGTGTTTGGAGTGATCACTGAGGTCAGAACCCTTTATAATCCGTTTGTAAGGGGGGACTCCCCTTTATAACGTAAAAAAGAGCTTACAGCCGAAAATGCACTCTACGAGGAAGCTGAGGGAAGGCTTTATGATCGCAGATCAATCGGTAGGTCATTTACTCAATCACAAAATTGTTGAGTCTTCAAACTTCAAACGCGTTTTCCTGAAAACCACTTTTTTGTTAACCTCGTACAAGATAACTTAAAACCTATTTGAACGATCATTTTGAAATTTTGCACACTTTCACATAACATAATTACCGTCTATGTGAACCTAATGTTTCTTAAAAATTATTTTAAGAAACTACTTGGTCATTAACAAACAATATAGTATACAATTTCATGAAAAATGTGAAATTTTTTAAAACACATATCACTTTTCGAATTTTCATTTTCCTCCACTTTTTTTGGGTTCACATAGAGCGTGTGGGTCTTAGAAATCTAAAACTTCTTGGCTCTGATGTTTCGGATCAATGCACCAGGCGCTAGGTTGCACGCCGTGGAACAACTAGGTGGCAACCGTCTCTGAAGCAAGTGTCGTACAGCCCCGAATTTGCAATATTAAAAAAGGAATTTAAAAATATTGGAAAATGGAACAATATGTAGATAAATTTTTATTTATGTGGAATAAATAGTTTCGACACGCAAAAAAAACTTGACAATTCGCTTACTTTCGGCGGCGTAAAAGGAATCTGCGCCCTTAAGGGGTCGGAATATGCTTAATATTACAAAAATACGATTTTCATTGCATAGCCTAGAGTCGTCACTTGACTTCGCAACAAACATTTTGTAAAAATTCCAAAAATCGTACGAGATGTGACAATTTTTAAAGGTTTATGAAGGGTCAGATCGCCCGATGCGCTACGCCGAACAGTCCCGCTGCGTTGTACCCACTTTTCTTTGTGTAAGTCGTACCTCAAAATCTATTCCTCCGATCCACTTCAAATTCGGACAGAGCATGCTTTAGAACATTTCCTATCGTATCGATATGTCGATACATTTGTTAAGGGGTCTTCTCACTTTAGACGCTAATAAAAGGTTATTTCCGTGCATTTTTTTGATAGGTTTATTTTACAGATGTTGATATAAAAGTTGTTACACTTAATAAATACACTTTCGAAATACATTTAAAAAATGTTGTTGGTGCATTTATGTAACCCAAACAAACTTAAAAACTCCGAAACTATTGAACCGATCCTTATGAAATTTTAACCACATATTCTTTACAACTACAGCTATAGCGCAAATCAAGGATTTTTTCTTCAAATTTTGATATTTACTATTTTTTTTACCAAAAACGGTGAAGAAAACACGTTTTTTTCGAAAAATGTCCGCCATTTTGTTTTTTTCCATATATCAAAAATCGTATGATATGCGCTATAGCCTACTGAATCTAAAACCGTTTGATTTTTTTGTTTCGGAAGATCCATCTCCGAGATTTCATCAACAGCACTGACGTACATTTTTTTTAGGACATTTTTAAACTACCGTTCTCGTCTATAAATCGTGAATTGAATAAATAATTTATTTAAAAAAAAATAATTTCGAAAGTGTATTTATGAAGTGCCACAACTTTTATATCAATATTTATAATATAAAGCTATAAAAAAAATGCATGAAAATAGCCTTTTTTAGCATCTAAAGTGAGAAGACCTCTTAATAACAAATAATTAAAGTTGCTTTTGTCGAAAATCGAACTTTTTTTCTACAGTTTGCGTTTTTCTTGATTTTCAAAATTTCAAAAAGGTATCCGGTAACACAAAAGCTTTATTATGATATTAAAAGTACATTTTTATTTTCCACTTCTGATGACCCTGCTGCGAGAACCACCTGAACCGATTAGCCACGCAGCAACGGCGGCGTTTTGTTCAAACAATAATAACTTAATTGTTTATCAATATTTTTCAATGAAAAAGGAACTCAAACTCGGCAAGAATATGTACTAATCGTGTGCAAAATCGCGACCTCGTAGTCCCAATACTCTCATCAGAAAAAAATATTGAAAATCGACCTGCTGTGCTTACCATCAGTCGGTAACATAACGTGCCGCTCGGCAATCGGCGCGGTCATCCATCCAAGTATTGCCCTCGGTCAATACTTGAAGGGAGAACTGACGCGGAACTTTCCAGCTTACCAAACACCCCAGCACGAAAAATCCGCTGGAGAAATTGGCGAAATAAATGATCGCTTGGGAGTTCGCACAGACTCAATATGGCGCAGACGCGAAGAGGAATATCAGCCAGCTTGGAAGACTTTTTAATACACGAGCTAACGTTGATCCCCCCTATATAACTTGCTCGTCCTCCTACTCGCGATATATTCTTTTTCATCATTCCCCTTCGATTTTCTCCTACTCTTTGGTAGGATGATAATTTGATAGGGCGAAAATCTCGAAAGTCGAGGCAGAGAAGAAGACGAAGATCTGGTGCACAGGTATATGTGCGTGTACACCGGGTGATCCGCTTAAAACCGAACACCGCGGTCTTGGATTCGAAGATACGTAAAAATGGTTTTCAGCAAAAGTTCCACGGTAATGCAGTCTACCTCTCGATGTCCGGTGAACTTTTGATTGGGGTAGAACATCCATACGTCGAATTTCCATAAGTACGAATATCCATAAGTCGAATATCTATAAGTCGAATATCCATAAGTACAATATCCATAAGTACAAATATCCATAAGTGAGTATAGAGTAGAGATGAGTGCCAGACATGGCGGGAGGTAAAGGAAAGTCAGTATAGAGGGAACCCAAACAAATCCAAACAAACTCACTTATCTCTACCTCCCGCTATTCCTGGAACTCATTCCTACTCTATACTCACTTCTGAATATTCGGCTTATGGATATTCGATTTATAAATATTCGACTTGTGGATATTTGACTTATGGATATTCGACTTATGGATATTCGTACTCATGGATATTAGACTTATGGATATTCGACTTATGGACTAATGGACATGCGACTTATGGATATTCGTACTTATGGACATTCGACTTATGGATATTCGACTTATGGATATCCGACTTGTGGATATTCGACTTATGGATATCCGTACTTATGGATATTCGACTTATGAATATGCGACTTATGGATATTCGACTTACGGATATTCGACTTATGGATATTCGACTTATGGATATCGGACTAATGGGCAAGTGCTTTATGGATATTCGTACTTATGGATATTTGTACTTATGGATACTCGACTTATGGATATCCGACTTATGGATATTCGACTTATGGATATCCGACTTATGGA
>OY723385.1:68409449-68419449 GCA_963210295.1 Ophion ellenae
ACTTCCGGCGTAACGTCAAGAGGGAAAACAAAAAAGGATACCGGGTCGAGCTTGTGTCGCGATGTATGGAGGAGGGGGGTGTTTTTTTTCATCCAGCAGGATCCTTCGGCCGCAACGTTGTAAGTGAAGACACGTTGTCGTCCGTTCATTGAGTTTGATGGATCGTTCCTTCACACCCTTGAGCTTTCTTTACCCAAGCCCACGTGGCGAGCTGCCATAACTCTCTCCCGCTGCTCGTGGCTGCGATACTTTTTCGGTAAACGCTTGGCACCGTGAGGGGTGACGAGCAGAATGACACAACGATTTCCCACTTCGATACCGAAACACAAGTCTCCCTCTTCGCGTGCCAGCACAGCCTCGATACACATCCAGGGGGAGAATGATCGAACGAGAATCAGAAAGACCCTGATACATATTCCGTCAGATTTGGCTAACAGTTTGTGACCATGGTCGTTTTGTCATGAACTTGACTTTGATTTTTTGCAGCTTTTTTTGGTCCAGCTTCGCTTGGAACGGAGTTCCGGAGGACATTAAGCGACAGTGGCTAAGCCGTGGACTGGTATGTACACTGATAGAAAAGATTAACTCAAGGGGCCAACTCAAGAGGTTCACTCACTTTGGACGGTAAAAAGGCTATTTTCATGGATTTGGTATGTTTATATTATAGATATTGATATTAAAGTTGTTACACTTAATAATTACATTTTCGAAATACATGAAAAATATTTTTTTATGTGTTTATGTAACCTGAACAAACTTTGAGGGGTTAGGCCACTCTACATGCCGAAAAATAGGCTTTTTGGGGATTTTTTTTCTTCGGAAAAACTACGAAGTGAATCGGGATTACAAAAAAAGGTGTTTATCATACATATGAGCGACTGTATACAATAATTTTTTTCCAGCGATCAATTTCAAAATGGCGGCTGTGGAGTGTTTATCTCAAAACTGCATTTTTTATGTTGGCCGGAAACATGACTCAGACAATTTTCAACCGATTCACTTGAAATGTTGAATATATCTTGAAAAAGACATTGTCTATGGAAGTGCGTAGGATTTTTTTTATATTGCATAGTTCATTTGACGATTTTTTAGGCAAATTTTTCACTTTCCAAAAAAATCGTCAGATAATTGTTAATAAGATATGAACTATGCAATGTAAAAAAAAATCCTACGTACTTCCATAGACAATGTATTTTTCAAAATATATTCAACATTTCAAGTGAATCAGTTGAAAATTGTCTGAGTTGTGTTTCCGGCCAACTTAAAAAATGCAGTTTTGATATAGCTATATGGCTGCCATTTTGAAATTAATCGCTTCAAAAAAATTGTTGTATGCAGTCACTGATATGTATGATAAACACCCTTTTTTGTAATCTTGATTTATTTTGTAGTTTTACTGAGAAAAAAATCCCCAAAAAGCCTATTTTTTCGGCCTCTAGAGTGGCCGGAAGGCCTTAAATGCGTTTTTTTTTCGAAACAACGTTTTTCGATGGCTGGTTGATAAAATATTCGAAACTACTGAACCGATCCTTATGAAATTTTGACCACATATTCTTTACAACTATAGCATATCAAGGATTTTTTTTCAAATTTTGATATTTATTAATTTTTCCACCAAAAACGGTAAAAAAACACTTTTTTTTGGTTTTTTTTCGAAAAATGTGTGCCATTTTGTTATGTTTGCATATATAAAAAAATCTTATGATATTCGCTATAGCCATCAACATACTGAATCTAAAGCCGTTTGGGTTTGTTTGTTTCGGATGATCCATCTCCGAGATTTCATCAACAGCGCAGACTTACAGTTTTTTGGGACATTTATTTAACTACCATTTTCGTCTATAAATAGTGACTCAAATAAATATTTTTTTTGAAAATGTATTTCGAAATTGTATTTATTAAGTGTAACAACTTTTATATCAATATCTATAATATAAACCTATCAAAAAAATTCATAAAAATAGTCTTTTTCAGCCTCTAAAGAGAGAAAACCCCTTAAGTGATGAGTAATGATGTCTTCTAAAATAGATAGGTTATTTATTTGGCTATGTCACACTATAAAAAAACTGTAGTGAGAACGTTGCTCACTAGATATCAAACTTACGTGAATATCACAAATGTCAGATCGTTCAGTTGAGCCAGTGGGATAATAATGGTTTTTTCACAAGAGAAACATAAAATGTTGATGACTTCTTCTGCGGCACGTTTGGGTAGGGGTCAAAATATCGAATCACCAAATGTCGAACGACAAAAATTTCAAAACGACAGAATTATGAACTCTCAAAATAACGAAGGTCAAATTATTCGAATTGTTATCCTTTGATCGATGACGAAATCGAATAACTATTACACCAAATGATTATTTATTCGAAGGCTCATTTATTCAAGAACCTATATTCAGATAGTCTGCAATTTGAGTCATACAAATACAGATTCGAACAATCTACAACATACATATCTCCAAAATAGAAAAAAGTGAGTACCTAATATGCGTAATACCGTCTATAGCAAAAAGCCATATATCGAGGCTACAGACTTCGAATGGGTAGATCTTAGAAACGCAAATGATCGATGGCACGAAATGGCGAATACCTAAACGGCAAACAAGCCATGGCTGCCTGACCCGACTGACCACTAACGCCATCTGACATCTTCATTCTGAAGCGCAACTAATATTGCTCGATTCCAAGTTTTCGCTGTCCGGACCGTTCGGCATTTTGGCCCATCGCTATTTTAGCTGATCGACTTTTTGGTCCTTTGCTTTAAGGCCTTAGGCCACAGTAACGGGTATAAAATCATGTGCGAATTTAACATTTTTTGTTCGTATGAAAAAGTGATTCACTCATCAAATTAATTACACATCTATTTAGTATAAATATCAAGCTGTTAGAAAATATTTTGTTTTAATGTACAAAATGGCAGACTACTCGAAACATCTCGAAACAGCTTTTTTCCAATTGGCGTGACAAATAACGTCAACAATTTTCACTCGATTTACTTCAATTTTAAAAGTTATGCTTCTAATTGCATTTCGCAGAGAAGTACGTCCGGAATTTCTGATTAATCGAAAACTTTTCATTTTATGAGCAGTTTATTAGCAGTTATAACGAAATTATTTACTGGACATTCATTTCTTAAGGCGTTACCCCCACTTGTAGCGCAAAAAAGGCCTTTTTCATGAATTTTGTTAAATAAAACTACAAAACTTTTTTAATCGATCAATATACCATCTTAAAGAACACATCTTGAAGAACTTTCAGTCATTTTTTTTATTGAAAAATATTACATTGTTTAGTGGCAAATGGCCGTCAATGAAATAATGTTTTTATATACACGGTTTGCAGTGACCAACATTGCGGCGAAGTGGATCATCTGAAAAAAAAATGCGGATGGATTTAGTCAAATATAAGTATAAACTAGTCTTTAATCGAAGGATTTTAAAAAATATTCATTTTTCACAAAATGGCGGACAGTCAAAGTTAATGGTTCGATTTTAACGAAAAAACGGCCGTTTTTTGGCTATAAAACGGCCATTTTTTTCGAAAAAAAAATCGAACGATTAAAGACTACATTTTCATGTATTAAATAAGCCTGCAAAATTTCAAGAAGATCGGTTCATTAGTGTTCGAGTAATCTCGGTCACCGACTTCGGAAATGCCATTTTGAGAAAAACGCGTTTAAAGTTTCAATTTCAGTTTACACGAAGAAAATATTTTGTTTTGTAAACTTACATAGAGTCATCTATTCCGGGCCCGTTTTTATAAATTCCAGTCTATTATATGAACGTTGCGAATGCCAGGTATACGACCCTTTTCATCGACCAATGCATTGAAGGTCGGAGGGAGGGTCGAGCGCGCCAGACGGCAGACTAGCCGGTCGTTTACACAACGGATTCTTCTCTTTCAACGCTCATATCTCAGTCAATTTTGTTCGGATCGACTTGAAATTTTCAGGACATATTCTCAGATACTTATACTTCAAAAAAATGCAATAAAAAAAATCGATTTTTTCAAAATCGCAAGTGGGGGTGACCCCTTAAGTTCTAATACCTACAACTTTTGAGTAAAACAATATTTTTCAAATTCCGTACGTAGTTCTGTAGGTATTCTAATGTAGATTGACGAGAATTTTTGTTTTTTGTTCTAGGTAAAATATTGTGGATGCTAAATGTTACGCCGCGGAGCGCCTAAAAACAAGATAACAAAAGAAAATTTAGTAATCAGCCATTTTGTACATCGACAAAAAAAATTTCTAACAGCTTGATATTCATACTAAATAGATGTGTAATTAATTTTATGAGTCAATCACTTTTTCATACGAAAAAAATTATTAAATTCGCACATGATTTTATACCCGTTCCTGTGGTCTAACGCCTTAAGCGATTTATACTTTTTCAGATAACATTCATACTTTTTGAAGATCCACTCATTTCTTATATCTATATACCTATTTCGTTTAGAAAATTCAACGTACAGAATGGGACGGGGTCTATCAAAAATCTTATCGGATTCTGTTCGATAATATGGTGATCTTTGAGGATTGAAATTGGACTCGTACATTGGTTTCCATTATACGAATCCCCTTTGGTATCAGTGGATTCCAATATACGAATCCCCTTTGGAATCATTGGATTCCAATTTACGAATCCCCTTTGGAATCCAATATACAAATGGCATTTTGGTATAGGCAATTAATGCGACGACGCATCTGATCCCCATCAGAAAGTACGGACAAGTATGGAAATCCAATTGGATCCCTAACACAATTCCTGCACGGGTTTCAATAAATAATCCGTTGGCTTTTCCAAACAACGAATTGAGTCAGTCTTTTTCTCCAGTGTACGTCAGGGATATTCCCTCAACACGTTGCCATGATTGAAAGAGTTGAGTGGCTCGCCTATCATCGAAAGGCTTTCGCTGGATGCTCGGCTTTCCGTCTCCTCTTTCATTGCCTCGTTTCTCATCGTTTCTCCCCCATTTTTTTCGCGTTTCCGGTAGAGTTGCGAGCTTCCGTTGGCGGAGGCGGCTCTCGCGGCAATAAAACTCGCGAGCTGGCCAACACCCAGGATGAACGGTGGATCACTGATTAGAAAGACTCTGGGGAGCTTGCGAGAAAACCAGATAGAGAGGGGGGGGAGAGAGAGGGAGAGAGAGAGAGAGAAAGAGAGAGAGAGAGAGAGAGAGGAAGAGAGAGAGAGAGAGAGAGAGAGAGAGAGAGAAAGGATGGGAGATTCGTGATGCTGGGATCGTCTAAGCCTTTGGGCTCGCTCAGCCACGAGAGGATCCACGAGCTTTCTCACTTTTATCCAGCCCGTCGAGCCCGCACGACGCTGCTGCTGTTTCTCCTGCTGCTGCATCGATCTCTCGTACTTTCTGCCCTGCATCGCTGCCACAGAGCGCAGACCTCGCTGGCTTTTACTCGCTCGAATGCATCACGTCCCCCTAATCCATAACATCGCGCTTTAATTCCTCCAGTCCGCGGTAGAGAGAGAGAGAGAGAGAGAGAGAGAGAGTGCATCTGGGCTGCAGCGGAGAAATCCTTGCCATTCCTCAGACGCTTAGAGGTCTCCCCGTAAAAAGCAACGACCGGATCTAGAATTCTCGCTCACCCTCTCATATCTCCTTTCCTCCCGACCACCGCCCCTCGCCCATACCCCATCGACATTTCCGCAAAATGACCATGGTTGAGACTTAATCGAGGATACTCTCGAGTGGGCTACTCCGTGAGATTTCCGATCACTTGGAAATAACCAACCTCATACATCTACGCCTTAATTCGTGGGAAAACTTAACTATAAAAAAAGCACGGAAGAAAGATTAAGGGGGAGAGGGGGCACGGTAGAATTTTCAAAAAATCAATTTTTTCGCTAAAACGGTGCTTTATGATTATAAGAATAAGTAACCATTCGATTTATAGCAAGACATTTTTTTTCACAGACTTTGAGCGTATAACGTAAGCCCACCTCTGGCACGGCCAGAGGCATATGTAAAACTTAAAAGGCGTTGTCGAAACAGCTTTTTTCCAACTGGTGTGACAAATAACTTCAACAATTTTCACTCGATTTACTTCAAATTTGAAAGTTATGTTCCTAATTGCATTTCGCAGAGAAGTGCGTACGGAATTTCTGATTAAGGCGTTACCCCCACTTGTAGCGCAAAAAAAGGCCTTTTTCATGTTTTTTTTTTAAAGAAAACTACAAAAGGTTTTTAATCGATCAATATACCATCTTAAAGAACACATCTTGAAGAACTTTCAGTAATTTTTTTATAGAAAAATATTACATTGTTTAGTGGCAAATGGCCGTCAATGAAATAATGTTTTTATATACACGGTTTGCGGTGACCAACATTGCGGCGAAGTGGATCATCTGAAGAAAAAAATGCGGATCGATTTAGTCAAATATAAGTATAAACTAGTCTTTAATTGAAGGATTTAAAAAAATATTCATTTTTCACAAAATGGCGGACAGTCAAAGTTAATGGTTCGATTTTAACGAAAAAAAACGGCCGTTTTTGGCTATAAAACGTCAATTTTTTTTTTTCGAAAAAAAAATCGAACGATTAAAGACTACATTTCTATGTATTAAATAAGCCTGCAAAATTTCAAGAAGATCGGTTCATTAGTGTTCGAGTAATCTTGGTCACCGACTTCAGAAATGCCATTTTGAGAAAAACGCGTTTAAAGTTTCTCTTTCCATGCTCTTTCAACGCGGATTCTTCTCTTTCAACGCTCATATCTCAGTCAATTTTGTTCGGATCGACTTGAAATTTTCAGGACATATTCTCAGACACTTATTTAAAAAAATGCAATAAAAAAAATTGATTTTTTCAAAATCGCAAGTGAGGGTAACCCCTTAATCGAAAACTTTTCCTTTTATCAGCAGTTTTATACGAAATGTTTCACTGAAAATTCATTCATACAACTACAAGAACATTCAAATACCTACAATTTTTAAATAAAACAATATTTTTCTAATTCCGCACGTAGTTCTCTAGGTATTCTAATGTAGATTGACGAGAATTTTCGATTTTTGTTCTAGGTAACAAATTGTGGATGCTAAATGCCACGCAGTGGAGCGCCTAGAAAAGATAACAAAAGAAAATATTACTAGTCGGCCATTTTGTACACGAAAATATATATATGTATTTTTAACAGCTTGATATTCATACTAAATAGATGTGTAATTAATTTTATGAGTGAATCACTTTTTTCATACGAAAAAAAATTGACCCCTTAAGGGGCCAGTCCACTTTGAAAATTAAAAAAAATCGATGGAAAGCAAGACTTGAAGAAATCGACGATGATGAGCAGTCAGAATGGATTTTGTACGATGCAGGAATTGCCGATTGAGTTTAGGTAAGAGTTTTTCATAGTATAAACTTCAAACGCGTTTTTCTCGAAACAACGTTTTCAAAATCTAACTCCATCGTATCTGTAAAACTAATACTGATTCTCTTGAAATTTGAACCACATGTTGTAAACATGATTCGCAACAAGACGACCCTCGATGGTTTTAAAATTTTGATTTTTTTTCTCTTTTTTTGCGAAAAACTACGAAAAAACGCGTTTTTAAAACTTTTTTCGTTTTTAATCGGCCATTTTTTTATTTCTTCATAAAACTTTATATCCGAGGGTCATTTTGTAGCTAGTGTCATACTGAATCTAATGGATTTTGATTTTTTTGTTTCAGACAAGCCGTTGCCGAGTTGTGATGGAGCTACCTAGCCCACCTATTTTTGAGGCGTTACGTTAAACTATAGTTTTTGTACTTAAAAAAAAACAAAAATGAATTAATTCTTTTTAAATGCATTTCAAGACTTTATTTATCAAGCCCAACAACTTTTATATTCATATATTTTGCTAAATCCTTTAAAAAATCGCGAAAATAGCCCTTTTCGTGGCTCCAAAGTGGACTGGCCTCTTAAAAGCCTGAACATGCAGAAATTTTGCTATTTCTGGCAGTTTTAAAATCGTGACGTAACGCAAACCTCGACCCCCTCCCCTCCAACGTACGTAGACCGTAACGCCTGGCCGACCGCCCGTTACGTAACAGTTGCGTTCCGTAACTTGCGTACGACCCCGCATCAGAAAAAAAAATGTTTTTTTTATATGCTGTAGTATAGACACAGAATGACGTCCGCGAAAACTCCGCATGCCTCACCGGCTAAATACAACAGTAATTAATTCACTAAATCAATGAATTTAACCCGCACCATATAGGGAATAATAATAGTTCGCGATTACATACGGAGCTATGCGAAAGCATTAAATAACAAAAAAAACTGTCGCCGTCACGTGTGTTCCGTAAAAAATATAGGTTACGGGACATTTCCAGCAGATATTATCGATTGAGTCGACTAATTTTCGCGTTCGTTAGCCGCGTCTGCCGTGACGGGAGAGGTGGCGTAGATTTTTCAACGCCGCATGCCGTCAGCTGTGCTCGTATCCGGGAGGCCGAATCGAGCCGGTCAATTTGAATGCAACGACAACAGTTGTCGTTGCATTCAAATACGCAGACACTTTTGAAACAATTCCCTCCCGTATCATCGTTATTATTATGCCTAAATGTATTCTATTTTGCTTTTTTTCAGATTCGGAAATTTACAAACTTTCTGTTGACTAGTCAAACCACTGGTACTACCTTACGGCGGCTCTGGGCGCAACGAGACGTCAGGTTAGATTAGCGAAGTGCAGATAGGGAGTGATCGGAAAGGTTTCAATTGAGAAGGGCAACACGCGCAAACCTGCAAGAGTTACGTTGGGGCTGGGGCATTATATATATATATATATATATATATATATATATATATATATATATATATATATATATATATATATATATATATATATATATTAGGGTGATTCGTTTCAGGGCAACTTTTTTTTTACCCATCGTGCCCGAATACCTTTAGTTGGTACCCAAAAACGAACTTTCGTGAAGGGTGACAACTTGACAACTTTCGTGTTGTCAAAAAATATTTAGAGGTCGCGAAACAAAATTGAAGGTTTCCCATTTGATTAACATTGAAAAAAATGGTTTTCTCATTATTAGTGTTACCATTCCGCGAATTTTGATATCGCGATATTTTCCAAGTGGATTCTCATAGGAAATATGATACTCCACAAGAAAGTTCATAGAGCCATGGCCGTAAATTCGACCGTTTCAGCGGCATCATTATTGCAAGTGAATATTGTGCAAAATATCTATTCAAACGGCTGTAACGCCTAAGCTATTAGATACATCGAAAAAAATTCAGATGAGAACTTTGTAGAGAAAGTAATTTTCTACAAAAAAGTCTTATAAGCCGAGCCCGAAAATTCAACTCTTTTTCAGCTATAGGTGGATGAAGTAAAATAAATAGATCTTTTTTAAAACAATATATATATATATATTGAAATGTCGAGAGCGGAGCATTCAATGCCACGTTGATTGTCTGTCGAAAAGCGGGCATAATCTTTTGACTGGAATAAGAGAAAGGAGAAAAGATGAAAATGTACACTGTCTGCGAGGTGGAAGAGTCAGGGATTGCTCAGACTTTCTCTCTCTCTCTCTCTCTCTCTCTCTCTCTCTCTCTCTCTCTCTCTCTCTTTCTCTCTACCATCCATTCCCATTTAATATATTAACATCTCATGTCGTTCCATCGGTTTTTCCTTTCTGTTTTCTGTTAATTCAGTTTTCGTGCTTCAGAATCGTCATCTTGGATTCAAATTTCGTTAATTTTCACTAGAACGTTTTCATCTCATCTTATATTGTTAAGTCTATCGAATTCATCTTAGGCGTATGATTTCATTTTTCTTTATAATGCGTCGTTATTTTTATTTACATCGAGCGGTTAAGTTTGCGTACATTTTCTTTTTCATCCCATCGCATTTATATTGTCTAAGTTTACTCTTTAATCTTACATTTATCATTTCAAATTCGTTATACATACCAAGTCTCTATTTTTGTACAGTTCGCGGTTTAATTTGATTTTATATCTCATGGCATCTTATATTGTTT